>JARFOC010067036.1:0-15364 GCA_031763485.1 Osmoderma eremita | reverse complement strand
ATATTGGAACAGCCCCCCATTGCAATAGAACGGTTATCTATTACGGCAGAACGGCTGGCCGATATATTGGAACAGCCACCAGTTGCAATAGAACGGTTATCCGTTACAGCAGAACAAATAACCGTTCTATTAACTGGTGGCTGTTCCATTATATCGACCAGCCGTTCTGCTGTAACAGATCATGAAATCAATGATGGCGGAAAAAGTAGTTTTCTTGGGCTCCATGTATTTTTCATGGGGAAAGTGTGCTCGTACACACATAGCCCCCCAACTGCCGTGCTCTCATATCTCCACCTCATCACAGAACTGCCTTATTTGAAAGGGCTTTTTCTTATGCAATTTTCTCAAAATATAATAGCCTTCTAAATGAACTCAAGGCAATTGGTGGTTTTTGGCATAAATTTAGGGATCATTTATTAAATATTTTGTGAAATAATTCTTGTTTTTCGTACTTTGCTGGCGCTTGTTGCAAGCTTAGTATAACGAATAGGAATCCGAGAGAACCATGCTTCCAACCATGATTCCCAATCTTACGCATTAGAAATGCATGGTTTCGTTGTATAAGATACGTGTGTATGTAGGTGTTTAGTTTTAAATTTTTTATTACACAAAACGATTTTCTCGCTTGATTTTATTTTGTATACCATTAATATCATCGTACGATATTTATTCTGATCAAACTAACGTTGCCTTCCATGTGTTTCAGATAGCAATGTCCGCATACCCATGGACCGAGCTTGCGTCCGAGCTGTACTGCTGTTATTAACGGTAGTTGTACTTCCCAACAGCACTGGTACGACCTTGCCGAGCTTGAAGGGGGGCAGCATTACGTCTATAACTAGATTGAACAATGGTGACACCTTTCAAGCTGAAGGTAATATTATATGTTTCAAATAATATGTTGTAAATTATCCCCCCACTTCTACTTTATTACTTTAAAATGAAATTCCTCTATACTGTGGTAACAATTATAATAATTTGATATGATTTATCATTGGAACGCACTATCTCATTCCACTCACGCATTTATATGCAATCACACACAAACAATTTTTAATAAACCCTGACAATCATTTAATCTAAATAAAATTTGACCCTTTTAATAAGGTTAATAAATTTCTAACACCACCGCCTAAAATGATTTAACTCTTTTTGACAATATTCAAACATTTATTGTGTTTCCGGCTAGCTCAATATTTACTTTCTTTATTCTCATCCTTACACTTACTTATAGCTCATCTCACGACGTAGGTTCTTGTTTATTTTCCGGTACCCCTATTTATAGCCTCGTCAAATTAGACGCCAATCATGTTTTTTATGCTACCAATCTAACAATAATGAATAAATAAACTTTTAATAAAAATGTTTATTTATTTATTTTATTTTTAAATTTCGAATTATTAATCTTATTATGATTTCTTGATTTTTGCTTTATTTTGATCTATTTCTATTTTAAATAACCTTAGTTCGTCCCGGTCCGAGAACTGTCAGGCACCATATGAATTCAAGAAATAAGAAGTTATTTATTCATCTGGACCTAAAGTGAGTGTGGTCATGCCTTCCACATGATGACCAGTTTCAACTCTTATAGCCAGCACAACCTTTCATCTTTCCATTCCTTTTTCCATCCACATTATAATTTAACCTGTCACGTTTTTTTTCTATTTTTCTAATATAATTTTACTTAAACTTAAATTAAATATGATTAACATTTATAAACATTGTCCTAAAAACATATTATATACTTTCTACTAAACGAGCTTAATATTCTTTTTAATTGTTAGTTTACATGTTCACCGAGGATTTTTGACCATGTTTCATATCTTGAAGTTTCCTATCTTAAATTATACATGTTAATTGTTCATAATAATTTAATATTGGTCCAAAAGGTTCACTTTCACTATTTACACAGATACATAGTCTATTTTTGTATTTTTTCCCCGAACATTGTCAGAAATCCCTCGGTTTTAAGTGTCCTTTTGACATTTTTCTTTTAGTATTATTTAATTTCCTCTTAATCTGAATGGAACTCTAGTACTTTGTACGACCCTACAAGTCGTGTTTTTCTCCCCTCTAAATGATAAATTACTATTAAGTTAACTTATTCTCATTTCCTTAACTCCAATATACAAGGTGTACATAAATGATAGTACGTTCCATGACAATAATGTATGCTTTGATCTTAACCATATTTGATACTGAAAAAGTATATATTTTTTTCTTAGTAAAATTAGTACGTTTATTATAAATATATACCTACATGTAGAGTTGTTCAGTTTGCGCCAACAACCAAAGGCGTGCGCATAAGGGTTTGCACACAGAATAAATGGTCAGAAATAAATTATAATATCTATTCAAACACTTAATGTATTAAGAGTCTTCCGTGAAATCACAAAGTGAATAATAGCTTACAAACTAGGGGAGACCGGGGCAAGTTCGGACTCGGGGCACTATTGGACAGTTTAAATTCAACGCATTAATGTAGTTTTAGCCCACGTGCATTTTATTATATGTTCATCCATGCTCAAAATATTATCCCTATTAATTTCATGTTAATAGCTGAGTTTGTTAGGCAATAAATTGAAGTTTACGGTAAACGCTAGTTCACCTAAGTGTTTTTCAATTTATTTCATAAGGATTTGGATTTTGAAATTTACATCTTTATTTCACACATAACCTCATTAGAAGTCGTAGTAATATGAGTATGGATTGCATTTGAATGAAAAGTTCATACGTGTGTAGTATTATAATGTACCCCACCTAACATGTCTGAATGTGCCCCGTCTGTATATCAAAAAAAATTGTTCTTATAGAATGGTACGTACTTTCAAACGAAAGACGGATAAATGTAATATATCAGAGTCAAATATACAACAAACTAAAAACTAAACTAAACTAAACTAAAATATAAAGAAATCCACACTTTATGATCCTTTAAAAAAATCTCGGAAGAGAAAATTGTGCTCCCAACGAAAGCGAGGCATGTCAAAATGAATATGCAGCTACATCAATCATGCAAGTATATTACACGACAAGTATTCCTAATAATGAATAACAGGCAATTGCAAGATTATTAAATTCACACTTCTAACATGCATTTTGGCTTACCATACAAGAATACTCGCAGTCTTGCATAGGAATTCGCTGAAAGCCTGAATAAAAAATATCCTCCAACATGGGATAACAATGAAATGGCCGGAGAAGATTGGATGTGTTTTATGGAGAGACATCCTGGGTTATCGTATAGAAAACCTGAAAATACAAGTATGGCTAGCCCTACGGCATTTAATGAGAATAACAACAAGAAAATTTTTGATAACCACAGGCAATTAATAAATAAACATAAATTCGCACCAGATACAATTCTAAATCTAGACGAAACAGGCATATCAACTGTACTTCAAGCACCCAAAGTAATATCCCAAAGTGGTAATAAGCAAGTGAGACAAACTGTGTCTGGAGAACGGAGTACAACATTCTGTGGTATAATATCGGCCACCGGAAATTCTGTCCCTTCATTGTATACAGGGTGAGCGTATTCTATAGGTGAAAATAATGTAAGAAAGCTCAAATGTAGTTATCCGATTTTTATTTGTTTTTGAGTTATAGCGTAACAAAAAATAAACTAAATTTCATACATTAAACTTTTGATATTCTATTGGCATTATCGTTCTTTATAATATATTTTCAAAAATACCGCCATTCATTTCTAAACATTTTCTACATCGTCCACCACCGCGCTGGTTGCGTTCTTGATTGCGTCAGGTTGATGTTTGATATTGTCAGCAGCATTCCTAACCCGTTGCAGCACGAGTGCCACTTTTACTTGATACACTTCATTTTTTAGCCAGCCCCATAAACAATAATCGAGTGGCGACCTAGGAGGCCAACCAATGTTACTACTACGACCAATCCAAGTCTCTGAAAACCTTTCATCCAAATGTTGTGTGACCTCACGAGCGAAATGTGCAGGCGCTCCATCGTGCTGGTAGAACATTTGGATTCTGATGTTTATGGGAACATCCTCTAGCAGTCCTTGCAGTTCATTTTCTAAAAATTTAAATAGATGTCTCCCGTGAGGCGATTCCCAAAAATGTAAGGACCAATTAAAAAACCATCGATCAGACCACACCACACGTTTACCGAAAATTTATGTTGAAAGGTACTTTCGACTGTTGCGTGTGGATTTTCGTCTGACCATACATGATGGTTATGGCAATTATTAATACCGTCAGGGGGAATGTTGCTTCACCCGTAAAAAGTATACGCGATACAAGACGAGGATTATCATTTATCCATCGACAAAATTCCATACGTCTACGATAATCATTTGGTTGTAGGTGCTGTACTCTTTGTACATGGTACGGACGTAAGCCTTGCACGTGGAGTGTTTTTATCACCCTTGTTTGTGGAATGCCCAATTGAATACTAATTCTCCGTGAGCTGGTAGTTGCGTCTTCTTCTACTGCATCCAGAATATCTTCTACTTCTTGTAATTGTTGTCGACTGCCTCGTTCAGATATTATGTTTACACTGGGAAGCTTTCCGGTTTCGCACAATTTGTTACACCAATAAATACACTTTTATTAGGTTGTCTGTGCTGTGGAAACCGTTCACGATATCCATTAGCAGCAGCTGTAGCATTCCCATTACAATATCCATAAACAAACTCCATATTAGCATATTCTAAATTAGAATAAGTGTATGGCATTTTAGTTTGTTACACTTTAGTCGTACAAACGTCAAGTCAATGTCACAATACCCGCACAAGAACGCAACCAGCGTCCTGTTCCTAAAAAATGAAAATGAAAAATGAATGTATCAAGTAAAAGTGGACACTCGTGCTGCACTAATTCAACGGATTAGGAATGCTGCTGACAATATCAAACATCAACCTGACGCAATCAGGAACGCAACCAGCGCTCTTGATAGACGATGTAGGAAACGTTTAGAAATGAATGGCGGTATTTTTGAAAATATATTGTAAAGAACGATAATACCAATAGAATACCAAAACTTTAATGTATGAAATTTTGTTTATTTTTAATTACGCTATAACTCAAAACAAATAAAAATCGGATAACTACATTTGAGTTCTTTTTACATTATTTTTACCTGTACAATACGCTCTTAGAGTTAGGTAGATTCCTCACCACTCACCCTGTATATTTCCGCGAATGAGAATAAAGGACGAATACTTGCAAGGGGCTCCAACAGGTTCTGTTGGTTTTGGATCAAAACCGGCTGGATGATAGCAGAAATATTGGTAAAAGTTGTACAACATATGAAAAATTCTTTAAATTGCAGTAATGGCAATCCTTTCTGCAATTCTATATCGTAGACAAAATGGTATTCAACTACTCTCAAAAGAACTAAACAAAAGAGCAAATCGTGAAGTGAAATTTAACATGAAGGGAAAAGGAAGGGTCAAGAGAAAAAAAGAAGGTTCGCGAAATATTCACCTGCCGCAAGTAGCGAATCAGAAATGGAAATGGAGTTCAGATTCAGTCATGGACGTCGAAGATACTCAAGATTACATGTCAGGAGAAATAGAACACGAAGAGATTTCGGACAAATTGTATTTGTTTTTAAAAACTGTATAATCACTATAATACTGTAAATACTTGAAAATTAAGTAAATAGTTGACATTAGGACACAACTAAAACATACCTGTTAAAATTTGTTTTTAGTAAGATCACTTGTGACAATTTAAATTAATTAAATAAAAAACTAAATTTAAGAAAAGTGTCCCGGTCTCCACTACACATTGAACTTTAGGTCCGGTATTTCTACTATCAATTATGTAACTACCCAACATTGATCGCTTTCGCTGTATAGACAAGATTTTTAAAACAAACCCAGAACCGCGAAATAGTATTTACGGCAGTGTACATGTATACACAACAGATCTCGCCGAGACTCGCAGTTATATTGAGGGTTGTATCGAATCTCCGCCACTGTCCCATGGCGCTACTGAACAACTCTACTCATTAACATATTTATATATAAAAGGTAGAAAGTGAATGGTACCTTCGGAACAAGATTATCCAGCAACCAATTGTATTGGGTTAATCGGAGAACCCATAAGTATCCTGAAAGTTTGAAAATGCAAATCTTTTTTCAAAAGTAAACTGACAATTATTACAAATTAATGACACTAGTTTAAAGAAATTATATTGAGGTACTGTCGTGTAACCCTGTAAAATTTCCATTCATTATCCAAGATGGTGTTCGCAAGGTCAATGGGGATGTCGGTAAACACTGAAACTATGTCTAGAGAGAAATTCACACATATTCAGAAGGCAAAGTCAACCCCCTAACAGCATTCACAAACGAAAAGGTGACAGAAATGTTATAAGAAGTCAAATTAGTAAAAACTAAAAACAAAGGATGTTTTGCACCAAATTTGGACAAATTCTAAATCCATGATTTTATCGATGATACAATCGAACGTAAAGGGGTATTTGGTTTATGAATTTTTGGTAAGCAATATAGTTTAGGTTGCACAGCAGTGTAATTCATAAGGTGTTTAGCAACTTCCTCTAAGATTTCCTTAGATGCCATCCACCTCTGTCTGCTTGTAGAATGTATAAATCAGAATGAGTATTAAGAAACTGCCTTGCTTCCAAAAACCACATTTGAAGAGGACATTCCTTTGCAGATTTAGGCTTGAAAATACTTTAGAAAATTTGTTACACTATTGGTGATTGTTGCTTGGAGAACGTTTCTGTGATCATCATCAGGAATTACATCGACCATGTCCTCCACATCAGCTACGAAACGGATTTAATTGCGCATTTAATTATCTAGCACCAAGGGGAACACCTTAGGATCTAGTGATAACAGATCAAATATCTTTGAAGGCATCTCAGAGTCAGACAAATTATCATACCACTTACTATTATCAATAAAATATCTGTTTTGCTTACTGAAAGAATTACTAAGTTTATCAAATGAAGTATCGCAAGGAGGACTTTACTGTTTGAATGGAACAAAATACGGACTCCTTCTTGTGTCACAAGAATTTCTATTCTTTCAACTTCAGTAGGTCTCAATTTTGCCACCTTATTTCTCGAAACGTTATACAAGCAACATACACTCCACTACGCCATGTCAATAAATTGTATTTGACATTTATCCTGCTCGATTATTGAATACATTTTTGTTGAATATCTGAGTTATTTGTCAACCCATTTTGAAAAATTTGCTTTTATTGTATTTAGTAAGAAGGATATTCTATCAAATGGGGTATCACAAAGAGTACTTTGCCATTTGAAGTTTTAAAGTTGGTGTTGCTAGCTCTTAGGGGTTGAGGTGTCGAGGGCGAAAAATTACATCTTTCAATGATGATTATAAAATAAAAATCTAGGCTTTTTCTAAAACATTTTTGTCAAGCAATTTATAGAATTTATCCGTTACTTCTGAGAAGCCTGTATTTTCTGCATCAGTCGCTGTTCCAGATTTATTACTTTTATCGGATTATCTTATTCATCTGACCGCTACTACCATTTTCCTGATAATAAAAATCTACGTTACTACTATCTAATTGTAAGTAAGAGGGCACGTTTGACGTCCGTTTCTCGATCATAGAAGTTTCATTTAATCGATTTTCTGCGAGTAAGTAAGAAAAATTACCCGCTAGGTCTTGCTTGCATATATATAGCTATATACATACAGTTATTCGATTCATACTTTGTTGTGTCGTGTAGGTAATTTTGAATTAATAAACCCCAGGCGATAATTATAGCCGTTACATTAGGTGCACTTTAATATTCCGGTAAAATGACTAAGGTGCAATTACGTATTAAATCATTGTATGTATAGGAAACGAAATACTTGTGTTGTAGTTAAATATAGATTGAAATTCCAGTTTGAAGTATCGGATGTTCCAAAAGTTCTTGCGTCCCAGACAGCTATGCATTGTACAAAATCTATTTAGTATAACCTTAAATAACTCCTTCAACAGGTGTACCGTATTCCATATCGCAATATATCACACAATACAAATCAGAATATCATATTAATTCCCTGATATTCTTTGACTAGTAATCGTAAATCTAATGTAAATGTTCCGTAAATCGTTTACGTTGGCCATTCGAGTTTTAAAAATTGCATTTTTCTAAATATGAAATCATAATATAGTCCAACTGAATTAGATTTTGGCGAAAATAGGTCGATATTAATCGAAAAATTCTCTCAAATATTCCAGAGTAGCTCGAGCAACATGTGGTATAGTTGAAAACGGCCAGTTTGAAAATAGTCACCACACTGAAAAACCTATAATATCTACGTTTAATCTACGTTTAAATACAAGCAAACAAATATCATGTTTAATAGAATCGGGAGACACTTGTTGAAACTCAAAAATGTAAATATAAAACAATCACAATTTCAGTTTCAAAGACAATTTATTTTACCACTACAATATTGCTGAGGTAAGTCGATAATAATCACTAATCGGTCACTGTAAAATCAAATACATAATTATCTCAAGAAATTCTTTTTATAACACTATCTCAATCTTACCTTGCCTGTTATATTTTATGTACTAATAGAGCCTTAAAAAAGACTATTTTTTACAACACAAATATGGAATATATAGAAGAGAAACCAGATCAAAACTTAAATGGGTAAATACACGACACCTCAGAGAAATAAAGGGATTATGTTGTGGTTATGTTTGATTATATATGAACATTGCCCATCCTTGGTATGCAATACAGCGATGTATTATACATTTTGTTATACATTTTAAATCAATTAATTTAATTTATTATTATCTTTCTGTTCTATTTTAGCAGTGCAATTGTTAGGGTTGCAATTGAACGGTTATCTGCCACAATTGAACGGTTATCTGTTATAATTGAACGGCTACCCGTTACAATTAAACGGTTATCTGTTATAATTGAACGGCTACCCGTTACAATTAAACGGTTATTTGTTATAATAGAACAGCCACCCGTTGCAATTGAACGGTTATCTGTTATAATTTATCGGCTACTCGTTACAATTAAACGGTTATCTGTTATAATAGGACGGCTACCCGTTGTAATTGAATGATGTGCTCGCGCTTCCCTATCTCTCTCGCACTCCACGTGAAATCCAAGATGGCGGAAATGTACTTTTAGACCCCCAGTGTAAACCTTATGGAATTTTGGGCCAGAACCGGCATACCTATTCTACTATGGTATAAGTAATTCTTTTTCCATTGTTCACTGTTTCCTGAAATTGTTTTACAAATAATGTCAACAGTGAAAGCCCTGGATGGAAATAATATGAATACAATATTATCGAACATTATTATCGATACCAAAAATTGCAAAAAATTCTCCCACATGTTAACTGTAAAAAATAATAATCCGCTCAAAATAAAACTGGAGAGAAATATAAACCCAAAAAAAGAAACGTTCAACCAGTACCTTGAAGCTTCATTAACATTCTTTAATCAAATTATTGCCATCCTGGCATAAAATACCAAACAGTGCTTCTCACTTAAGTTTAATTTATGTGCCGATAATGTCTTCGGACGTTTTTTGCACGCTTCGACACACACAGTAAAAAAACTGCACTCCAGTTAACCATTTTTGTCCATTCGTTTTTAAATCCGCACACACAAAATGCTCAATAAACCGACCTCTCTTTTCCGATACGCGAAATTTTCGAATTAGCATCACTCGGAATGGCGATGTAAGGCGATATTAAGCGGCGCGAAATTGCGTCTCTCGTTAGCTCCGTGTCCGTATACGGTTTACATAATGTCATATGGATGCTGATGAGGATTTTATTTCAGGTATCGGATGTGACGCTGACACATGCGTGGGTCTGAGCAGCGGTACGGCCGGATTATCGTCTGGAGTGTATCAGCGGCAACAGAGGAGGAATGCCGGTAGAGACAGCTGCCTCTGTCAGTGCCATTCTCATCTGCCGGCATTCAGGGAAGATTTGCAAATATGCGTCGACGATATAAGAGGTAAGTGCTATGTATAATTACAGACAGAAACAAAGGTATATGTATGGGGAATAAGATACGATCTGATTGGAGTTTTCGCTCTGTAAATGAATGAATAAAATTGTTCATAGGAATCTAAAGATTTCGTTATTTCTGTAGGTATATAACATCATCAGAAGGCAATAGCTAGAAATAGCTGAAATAGTTTGAAATTACAACGCAAATAATTACTTACAGCAGGTATAAAAATTATGAAAAATGACGGAAGTCAATGCGACTATCACTTTTATGTTGGCAGAATCTACTTTTCAACATTTGTGAAGTCTGACCAACATAGCAACCTTGACAATCACGATGCAAAGACACCAAATCTGATTTAGATTTGGCGTCTTATCTTTAGTTTTAGTAATGATGTAACCAATTGTTACCATGTTGTATTTAGCAATTTCTAATGTAGGAAGTTTCAAATGTTTTATTATATTATTAGTAAGATCTTCTATAAAGGAAATATTTGTATTAATTAAAAAAGGCAGTAGCTCGAGCATCAACAGGGCCATCAAAGCTATTATTAGAAAAGATTAACTTGTTAAGCAAATGTTTGGGGTAACCATTGTTAGTAAGTATTTGCAATATGCTTTTTTAAATTGATGTTTAGAATGTGTCATCACTAACGTGTAAGGCAAGAACATATTATGCAAACAGAAGTCTCTAGGTCTAAATGATGATCAATTACGGTTTCATGGAAATAGAAATATTGCGTCTAGTATTATGAAATTAGAAACCGCATACCAAATTTTCATGTACTTCTATCCGAAGCCTTGACAGGCCCGTAACTTTTACTACGATCCATATAAAACAATATATTACCATTATATTATCACAGACAAGGTAACATACAGACAGCCCACAAAATGCAATTTATTGAAAGTCCGAAAAGGAATCAAAGGGCCTGCGTTGCTTCCCTGCCAGCAGTAACTAGCACTATGCGCCATACGATGGCGCCACAAAAGCAGTGAGTTTATGCGCAACGTTGCCAACAATTTTTTATCTATTTATATTAATACATCTACAGTATATAAGTAACTATTTTTATTGTATCCCACAGATTCTAGCCCTTCTTCGAATTGCCTCCAGAGTTCGAATGAAAGGTTCGTACCTATATTGTGTATCTACATAAAATACATTACGAGGGAAACTAGCAACATTGCACCGTACTCGGACTACGTTGTTATGGTGATGTTAGGCGCTCTCTTGCTCCGTTTTGAAATTACGTGTTAGAGCGAATAGTGGCGACATCCAGTGGAATTCTTATAAATCATTCTAGTCGCCCTATCTAGTGGATAGTTTGGTATAGTTATTTTGTCTGTGATATTATACATGTCTGTGATACATATGGGGTGATCATTTAGAATTCGTTCCTATAGAAAATGTAACGACCCTGAATAATTTTAAAACAATTCGGAAATATATAAATTTAATAATAATAGAAAACATTATTTATCCAACAGTACAAACCATTTGCAGGACAAAATAAATAAAGTACATAACACTACCGAGTATAACTCAACTTTTTAATATAATATAAAAATAAATATAATTTCAACACATAAATATACAGTTTACTTTAAGAAAACATATAATTAACAGAAATGAATGCGGCAATAACAAAAAGGAACTAGTGAGTATACCAGTTGTTCAAAATGAAAATACCCAATTACTTCTCTTCTAATTCGTTAAACAGTTTATTAATCTTTTTTTACATCTAGTATATAACTCGCTTAAACATAATTATTGGTGTTTGATTTGGCAATCTTAAGTGTTGTATGAAATCGAACATGTACGGATGTCAATTAGCACACAGACAGAGAAAAATGCGAAGGACAGTCAACTTTATTCAGAAACAAATGAATTTAATAAAGTAATAGTTCTAAAAGAGTTTGAAGATTACGGATATCCAGTAAAGAACCATAATAAGTTGTGCGTTTAGGGGAACTACCATTACTTTGAGTTGAGATTCTAATAACACCCCCAAATCCTTAATTTTGCCACTTCTAGCAGTTGACTCTAATCCTATTGAATAATTGTGATACAATGGACATTTGACATTTACTGTAAGAAATTGCTTAGCATTTACGAACTGTCAAAAAACTTCTGTTACATTTTTCCACAATCCTCAATAATACCTATGTTACTTTACAAAAGAACACGGTCTTCAATACATTTAATTGAAGTGTATATCTTTATATGTTAAAGAAAAAGAAGTACAAGTAAATCTAATAAATAGGTCGTTTACATAGATGTTGAATTGTGATTCTATGCTACGTGGCAATAACCTTTTTTTATTGAAGAATGATTGGAGTTGAAGTTGATGATGCAGGTTTCTGATACCAGTCTAACAGAATAATATCCGGTAACCAAAGTTCGTGCGATTTTTGATGGTAAAATATAAATATTTATTAGGAAACAATAATGCACTATTATTTAGAAACTAGTCTTGTAACGCTAATAACTGTTTAATAATGTTTCTAGGAGAAATAATTTACTTCTTTATTAGCCAAACATTTTCAACACTGATCGTGTCTCCATCAGGGCTTGAAATGTTTAATTATAAAATCTTTACGTTAACTAAGTCAAGGAACATAATTCAGCTCATAAGTACGTTCTATTCCCAAATAATGGGATGTCCTGTGGGTGGTGCCGTGAGGCTTAGCTTGGCGGAAATTACTCTACCATGTTAAGAGGTGAATTTTGAATTTGCATTCATTCACAACTATGTAGACGGCATAATTGTGGGTCTACCTGCAGATAGGATTAACCACACACTCCAAATCTTTAATAGTTTTGACGAACATTTGCAATTTACAGTCGAGTGTGAGAATAACAACATCGTCCCTTTCCTAGATACTTTAGTAGTTAGAGGTACTGATAGCAAAATCGCGCTAGATTGGTACAGTAAGTCGACCAGTTCTGGGCGTTACCTTAATTACAAATCGTTTCACCCGACTAAATACAAAATTAACTTGGTGTTGGCTCTCAAATATAGAATCGCTAATATATGTCACCCGATATTTTACAAGAAGAACTTAGATATATTAAAGAGGATATTAAGAACTAATATTTACCCATCCTCTGTCATTAGTAAACTTTAGTATCAAAATTCACTGCCTCGTCAACTAGATGATAGCACCTCGTCTTTGCTTACTTCTATCACCAACAAAAGCGATGATATTATTCCTGATTTGACACCCAAGTTACAAAACATGTTCAAATCCTTCCCCAATATAAAAATTGTTACTTACCCACCGAAAAAAATCGGAACATTCTTTACAAGTTCAAAAGATAAGACTGACCCTACGGATAAATCCAACGTAATATATAAGATTAAATGTAAGGATTGTGTTTGCTGTTACATAGGTCAGACTTCTCAAAAACTTAAAAATAGACTTGCTGCAGATAAAAGAGATGTTAAAAATAAATCCACTGCTACTGCCCTAAGCAGTCATTGTCTGGATTTCAAACATGAATTTTATTTCGATGACACAGAGGCTTTGGAAGTCGAACCTAATCTATATAAGCGTCTATTCATGGAGATGTGGTTCATTAATAGTAATCCGAATTCCACTAATTTCAAAAGAGATACGGTGGGATTAAGTGACATTTATTCAGACTTATTTAGTGATTAACTTTTATTTTATCTTGTTTACTGTTCCGTGCCAGTTTTGAAGGACACTGTATACGTGTTGTGAATATTTATGTATCTGTTTCGCCTAATGTATTTCTCCGTGAGTTTTTTACTATTGTACTATCTCTTATCCTTTTAAAAAAGTTTTTTAACATGTATTTAAAACAATTTTACATTATTCCTCTGTGAACTTACGAGCTGAATTATGTTCCTTGACTTAGTTAACGTAAGGATTCTATAATTAAACATAGTAAGTTTTTGTTTTTTCTCTTTCATCATTTCTTTTAATTAATTTTAATGATCGATTGCTATGTATTGTTCTTTTATTTTAGACAAGCCCTGATGAAGACACGATCAGTGTTGACAATATTTGGCTAATAAAGAAATAAATTAATTCAATGTCAGCTTTTTCAAACCCTTGCTGAATCCTTGAAATATAGTGGTGTTATTAGCGTTACAAGACTAATTTCTAAAATACACTATTATTTATGGCAATATCACACTTAATGACCTTTTGCCAACGTCACACCGATTCTTGTATGCTCTCAATCTCTCAATCGTGAAGATCTTATTTTATTTGAGTGGATGGGGTTTTCAAAGATTTATTATTTCAATTTAATTTACGCAACGTACTCCTATGAAGAAACTGCCTTTCTGTATAGATAATCGCAAAATCCAGAAAGCTACTTAAGTATGCTAATTTTCTGTACTTTACCTTTATGAATAATACCAATTGATTATTCCTTTTAAAGACATTTACCGATGAAACAGCATTCAAAATCACCAAAATCATCTCTGGCAATATTGCCTTTTTTATCGACGAGTAACGGTGAGGATTTATGGTTATATTCAATTTCTCGGCGTTTTCGTACGGTAATTATATGAGCCGTATAAATATGTATTAACGAGCGCTCATGGACGATAAGATCCTCCCTGTTCGAGAAGCATGATGAATCTGGTCGTATGAGTAACTTCTGACGGGACCCCCATTAACATATTTACTCTGATTTTATGGACAGATTACCGCGCGAATTAATGCTGGTGATGACGATGCATATAATTATCGCTATAGTGGGGAGAGCAGAGGATACATTTACTTTGATTTCCTATGTCTGACGCTTAGGAACCGTTGTAAAAATATTTAGCTAAAGAATTGCCCTTCAGTGATAGTCCCATGTTTCTGTTTATGTCAATGTATTCAAATAGTGAGTTCAAGGAGTCCTTACGTGACAGCCAGCTATGGATTGTAAAACGTCTGGCTGCATTAAAACATATATTTAAAGTAACCTTAAATAAAACATCATTCAAAGTGATACCTTTTTAACATTTATAGCTATTATGATACAATATTCAATTAAATAAATGGGATATGAATACTGAATGGTCGTAGTGGCCTAGTAGGTTGATTACTATAGATCGTCTCAACCGAATGCAATACAGATCTTATGAGAATTCGATACACGGTTGCCAAATCGTTGAATCAGCTGTACATTATTACTTTCGGTTTCTGACAGTTAAAATGCATATTTGAGGAAAACAGTAAAATATTTAAAAAACATAATTTTTTATGTAAGAATTAGTGAAAAATCCCATAATTTTATTTATTATTACTCAACATTAACGTAATTTACATTTCGAACATTTATTCAGGAACTAGGGTATTATACAATTTATTAAATTTAAAGTAAAATATATAATCCTTTAACAAATAATAGTTTCCACTTTTGTGACA
>JARFOC010067006.1:0-16829 GCA_031763485.1 Osmoderma eremita | reverse complement strand
AGGCAACCCCTAAATCGTATTATGTGGTAATATACAGTATTGGTAAAATTTGTAGGTACATAAGAAGTCTTAACATAACTCGTTATATTAAAAAAATTTCTAAACCTCTCACCTTTATAAAAGTGTTTAAAATATCTTGCAAATTAATGACTTTAGGTTATAGAGAGTGCTAAATAGAAATGAAGGTAACTAAGCTATTCTTTCTTTTTATGATATAAAATACAGGGTGATCCATTTAAAATAAATGAGTATTTGAGTTTTGACTTGCGCTATATTCAGCTTTGACAATTTTGAAAAAAGTTCACTTTGCTATAAAAGTGGACCAATATCAAAAATATATATTTGTGAAAGAATTGCAAGGACTGTGGGCTGGTATCACTAATGCGCAGTATCGGGAAACCCACACCGCACATTCGGCCACGATTCGGGAATTGGTTGATAATGGGAGCCGACGTGCTCTTGAAACGTATGTACCGAATTTTATAAAATTAATTTGTGCGGTGTGGATTTCCCGATACTGCGTATTAGTATATATATTTGTAAAAGAAAATTTTCAGACTGTGTTGTTTGCAGTATCCAAGACCTCGAACTCACAGTGATTTGCATATAAAATTGACCATAACTTCTGAAACACACTGTATAACTCAATGAAATTGTGTATATACTTTGTCAATTATTATTGATTGTACGCAATTTGTGAAATTAACAAGAAAATTCAAAGTTTTAAAGTAAGTAGCACTAATTCGATTGTCATACACTGTATGTATAAAATGTCTAACTTAACAACAGATTAGTCCAAACTGATACTTTCTTTATTAACTCATTATTGTGTCGACAGAGGCGTACGGTTCCTAAACGTGTGCATATTTTGGTGATCCTCAGTGTATATTTTGCAATTTTTAAGTGGGTATTTTCCACTACTTATTTATTACAAGTACAAAGCCGTCTACATCAAAAGAACCTAAATTATAATCGTAAAAAAATATAATAATTCAGCTTAATATCTTTAGCTCGAATGTGGATATTGTTTCTATGATACTGGGCACAATAGCACAATGCTAGACAACTTCGCATAGAGTTTATCCCATCAATTTTATCATATTTTCAAAATTAAACCTGCAGATTATAAGATTCATGTTTCAAGGATTTAAGAAATAATCTGGAATAAAGTCAAAGTAGTATATTGTCACGTTCCTACTGCATCTATTTCATAGAAAGAACTTGTATCATAGATTAACTTTTCGCCAGAAACTAAAGTATATAAAATAAAGATTTTCTTAAAAACAACTGAATAACAAGTCTGTCAAAAAAAAGATCTACCTGTGGCACAAAGTATTCAAAATGGTACTACACGACTGATGAAATTACCATTTTGTGATATTTTATTAATAAACCATCTGCAAAAGACAGCTACCCGAATAAGATCATTCGCCTTTAATATCTCAAAAATGGGAAATTTATAGGGACGAAACTTGTGTTTTTAAGTTTTGGACTTATATACTGTAATAACTTCTCAGTTTTTTGTGAAAATAACTCCCCTTTTTAATAATAATATTTTACTTATAAGAAATGCCTCACGTTGTAGAGACAATTGTAATAACCTACCCCTCTATGTATATATTTTTTTGTTTTAATTTTACTTCTATTGTTATAATTAAATGCCACAAGAAGTTATTAAACCTCAAATTTATTTAGGCGGTAGATATAATGGAGCGCCCACTAATGCTGTGTCACATTACATATATTTTTATATGCCCAATTGAAAATGAATATTAATTTTGAAAATCCTATCCAATTATATTTAAAAAATTACCCTTAACAAAGGTTGTAAATATTCTAACCCCCCACTTAAAATGATTGTTCCATATAAAGTATTTAAGTAAACATTGTCAAATGCAATTGTGCTTAAAAACTTTTCGGTGTTTGTTACCAATAAAACTCTTACTTACGGTTTGACAATTCTCTGGCTGGGTTCCTAGTTGTCTTTAACTCGATCCAGGTTATAGCTGTTCTAGTTATTGTGCTTGCTTGTTAAATAAAAATGCAAACCATGTCTTACATAATAAATAAAATAAGTGAACACAAAATAATCACAAAAAGAAACAAAAATTACCTGTATCGATCAATGTTGAGCCCCAAACATTATACCTCTTAACCTATTTACTTTTCTACCCTTTTATATTTTTAACTAAATACATTAAATTAAATCCTCTTACTTTTTTTATTGAATTCAAAAACTACTACCACCACCCACTATGCATCAGTGAGATATAAATTGCCTATTTCAAACGGCTATCATTTCCTGCGTTCAAATTATGTTTTCATCAGTAATACCGATGTGTTCTAACAGTGACTAATGTTTGCATAAATTGTGCATTAAACATTACATTTATAAATGAAAAATGACCTTTTTAATCTCCCGTACCCATAATCAGCAGGTAAGTATTTATTTTCTTAATCCTTATGTACTAAAATACCTGTTTAAAACCCTCTTTATAGGTTAAGCGAACCAGGGATCAGAGATGGAGGTTGACTTGAATCAGTACCGACGAAGTCCCATAACAACTGTGAGGATTGGAATGCGCTGGAGATTAATGCAACTCAGGATTTCGTTATACAGGAAGGCTCAATACAGGTAATCGTATTCGGGAACTCGGAGAACGGACTGTTGTTCTAGCATACAGTGACTCTTCTTATATGGTAAGTTCATTTATTTGACTTTTAATACATCATTAATGTAGAAGGTGACCTTCCTCTTCTTTGAATCCGTAAACAATCGTACATTTAGACAATCTTTTAGATATTTTCAATATGGTCGTCTCCAGCCATCTTGTTATTTTGTTTTCATTAAGCAATTTTACCTACTTATCGCTACATATTCAGATTCTACCTCTCTCCCCAATTTTTTCTTTTCCCCTTTTTATAGCCTCACCAAAGCGACGCCATAATTTTGTTTTTGTATTACCACCCCAATGAAAATATATCTTATTTAAATAATTAATTATTTATTTTAATTTTGATTTTAAATTTCATATTTATGTTCTAGTTTAGCGAATTTTCCTGTATACACATATTAATGACTTTTTTTTCTTTTAAATACTTCTAGTTCAGATAAATCCAGCAGCTGTCAATCGCCAGACGATTTCACGATTTACCTAATAAATAATCCATCTAAATCTGGAACTAGCATGGATGCATGTTTATGAGGATTATTGCTTTGATCCATCACGCTCAACAAGAAGAATACATCTTTTCACCCTTCTTAATTTCAACGTTACAATTTTAACTCAATTTTTAACTATTTTACAACATTTTATTCCATAAAATAAATTTAGATATCAGTAATATCAATAATACTTGTCTTTTATACATATTATATGATCATAACTTAGCAACAGAGCATAATAATTCTCTAAGTGGATCATTATCATGTTTACCGGGGATTTTTGACAGTGTTTTTTGTCTTGAAGTTTGCTCTCTTAATTTACACATTTTAATTGTTTATGATAAATTAATATTGTCTATAGATGTTCACTTCCACTACTGACACATACAAATTTGTCTATTCTTGTAATTGCTACTTCTGAAACCTTGCCAAAAATCCCTGAATATCAACCATTACTTTGACATTTCTATGTCAAACAGAACTATTTCTCTAGTCCTTAGCTCTTAATGAATTTATTATATTTTGTAATTCCCTATAAGTAAGAGTTTTTCCCCTTTTTAGTCATATTTTGTTATCAAAATAATTTTAAAATGAAGTTTAAGATTGCCTACAATTTTCGTAAATAACTTCTTTGATAACTTATACGACAACGGTTATATCGAGCTTTGCAGCACTAATGCGTCACCCTGTATATACATATACAGTAGACGTATTTGTTTATTTAACGAATTTTTCGTATGAGGCCTACACTCCAGCTGTTAGAAACGAGCATTTCAAACATTAACGTCCACCGCATAAATTGAGAACACTCAGTTTATGAACCAATTTAAAATTTTCCATAGTTATAATTTAGAAGTTCTCGTTGTATACGGACTTTAAAAAAGCGAAAAAAAACAAGCGAAAACTTTGGTCACAGTACCGACCGCTAGATGGTGTTAGTGGTCGTGGAAATTTACATATACCTTAGAGAGGTCGTTTTTCTAATAATATCGCAAAATTTTATGGTGCGGAGGAAGTATTACGAAAGTTTAAGACTTTCTGAAGAGCTCCGTAAACGTGTTGTACAGCAAAATCGATTTCGTTACTACGTCAAACACGAAAGGAAAAAGATCCCTTCAACTTATATATGTATTACTTCAAGATGTTCTCGCGATAGTGTATCCATTCTATTTGATATTGGTGATTTGTAAATTTACAATCTAAACAGCCACATGAAAGCTTTATTGTTACATGATTAAGTTTTATTGGCCATAATTAAGTTAAGGTCCGACATTACCTACTATTCATTAGCGCAAGTTGGTTACAATGTTATAACGAAGGTCAGGTTGTAAACTACATTTACTCGAAAGGTGTAAGCGAAAGGTTATTTGCTTAATAGGCCCCTGTAATTGGCCGACAAGGGTTGAGTTTTAAAGAACAGGGTTTTGTTTACAAACAAACTAGAATTAACTTACTTTAGGTTGTAACTACTACTTTGGGTAATCCATTGTATATTTGTATATAAATGATGTATAAGTAAATTTTCGTTAAATATAGTATAACATTTAACGGAGAGCGTTAGAAGCGTTGTTTACTGTTTTAGCACATACGTTTCAAAACCAAAATCATGAAAAAGACATATTATGCATATTACCCTTTTACTCATACCCAAATACACTAAAACAAACCAAATACTTTTCTGAATACACCCACATATAT
The DNA here is from genome assembly GCA_031763485.1 of Osmoderma eremita. Classification (NCBI taxonomy): domain Eukaryota; kingdom Metazoa; phylum Arthropoda; class Insecta; order Coleoptera; family Scarabaeidae; genus Osmoderma; species Osmoderma eremita. The sequence continues at coordinate 11,965 of JARFOC010067006.1, read as the reverse complement.
TATTGCTTTCCCATCATTAATCACAGATTTTACCTTTCTCTAAAATACAAATGCTTTACCGAATTATCTGTGGGGCAGCCTATGTCGAAGTCACATCACGTAAGGGGAAGGTCATTAAACGGAATTCCCCCAGGGAATTAGGTGATTGGGGCACGTTAACCTTTTGTTTATATTTCGACCACGTGCCCGGCTAACCAATTTGTCATTAGCTACCCTAAAGCTTCTTTGCATTTTTGCATCAGACCTTTTTGGGGTCCCGAAGTAATTATGAGATTTGTCGGCGATATTTAGGTTTTTTGATAAATTCAGCAGGACTCAACAGGAAGCTCTGGTAAAGTAATTTTAGATGTGTAAGAATTTTTGCTTAAATTATAACAAAATGGGATTTGGGTGGGAGAAGGCTTTATACAATGGAAGAATCTGCAAGAAGATGCTGTTGAAGAAATGGTTGGTTGCTTCTTCACAATGAAAAAAAATGCGTAAGAGAAAGAATTGTCATCTGAAGCAGCAATGCGTTTAGGGTTGTTTCCAAACGGATGGTTTTAGCTTTTAGCGATTTAAAGCTGTTCTTTAAAAAAGATAATAGTAGCCTTGGGTGTTAGTAGTTATTGGTTAAATTAATGACAAATATGGTATTTGGACCCCTTACATAAAATTTACTTTAGAAAAATTTGAAATTCGATAATTAACTGATGACAGAAACAGAATTTGATTCCTTCATCAAGTAAGGGGAAAATTATATTAAACGACACAAAGAAATATTTCCTAAAGTAGCAATGATGTCAGAGTTGATTCCACATGAATTTTAGCTTATATTTTAATTTTGAAAACAATTTATACAAATATTTGGATGAGTCTTCAGGAATATTGGATTTAAATCTGTCCCTTAACAGAAAATTTTTTATTAAAAAAAATATTTGCTCTAAAACGCTTCCATACTTCCTCGGATAACGCATAAACTTCCACACTTTATTCCGTTAGTGGAGCCCTGTTTATTTCGACTGACATGGCCTTTTCTAAAAGCTTTCCACCATCCACCAGAATATATTAGTGTATCTATTTACCGTGTCTGATTTTTTCTCAATCCGTTTGAGGCGGATTCTACTTGATAAATTGCGATTGTTCGACTACTTGGAGCAGCTACGAGAAAAGCATTTTTGCCACTGTCACGTTCATATAGATGAAACAACCCTTACATTCTACTGGGGCGGTAGAGAGAGGGAAAGCTTTTTCCTTGTTGCGTGGTGGTTCGTCTCTTCTGCCCTAGACGTTCTGGTGGGTAGATGGAAGTACTTGCCCCGTCAGGTTAAAAGAAATATATCCAAACTTTGAAGGGGGGAAGTACGGTCGATACAGAAGATTATTTGTAGCATTTGCTAATTCTTTCGCTTACCTCTTTTATCATTCGCAAAAACTGTTATACATACAGTTTGTGACATTTAGTTGTTGGTGATTGGTTCTTTCCCCTATATATCAACATTATGTCTTTTTATATACAGTAATTTGTTGTAGTATTTTTCACTTTCTACACCAAACTAGCCCTGTATAGCAATCCTTGCGCTATCTTCAAATCATAACAATGCATCATACCTCTTCAAAACCAATTTACCTTCTCAAAACACAAACCCTCCCAAATGATTCCATTTTCCGTCGACACAATCCCGACAAATTTCTCCAACATTTCTATTCATTCCCTCGTCGGTAGAGGAGCCTACGATTTCTATATAACCAGCAGCTGTAGCCGTTTACAGGCGATAACAAAGTCCACTTGTTCTCGGACGTGTTGTGAAAATATTCGCGAAATAGCTATCGCCACGTTATTCTGGAGTTTCTGGATCGCTAGAAATACACGCGCGAAAATTCCAAGATGATACGTAAGCCTAGACACACGAAACCTTAACGATCAAACTTTATCTGCGAATATTCCCTCTTTTCTGTAGAGGGAGAAAGTTGGAAACGATCACGTGGGATTGTAAGACTACACTCGGGTAGGGTACTGAAAGTTTTACGTTGTTCCTGACTATAGGGAGAAGAATATCTAGGTCAAAATCGAAGGGATATAAGTAGGGGTTGATTGAAATGAAAATTATGAAGAAATAAGTCGAAGAAAATTATTATTTTTTAATTAAACCGGACGTTAATGTAAATTAAGAATAGTAATGGAGTTATAACACCACCTCGATGGACATTGTATAGAATTGATGCTTCCAATTCTTATCTTCTTTGTTTTTCTATGAATATTTGATGATGCTAATCTCATATATACTTTACCAACATAAAGAGGGGATATTCCTAATCAACTTCCAATTATCAAACTCCACCCTCCAGCCCTTAATCAGTTATTAGTTAGTTAGTCAGTTATTGATTTAGTACAAAGAAAACGCTATTGTAGAATATTACGAATGATTTTATTATCAACAGTGCAGTTTCCTTTATTTATTACATATGTGAAGTTGAATTTTAGACTTAAATGATGTTATATATATCACAGTCACTCATTGTTAATCACAATTAATCACTGGTATATAACGTGTGTCACAGTAACATCACATCTTACATATTTCTATTACCAACCAATCAATATTTGATTCCTTATAATTTGAGCTCACAAAGCTTCAACATAATTGAATATAACAGCATTAGATTAAAATAAACCCCATTGTTTCTCCACAAGACAGACAATTTCTATTTAATCTTTCGCATTACTCTGCCCTGTAGCGACGGTATTACAAACGTTCCACTTATATTAATAAACCTTATTATTTTCTAAAGTTGCAATAACCAGGCATTGCTCACGAGCTGAAAAGTTTGCCTTTCCGTGCCCAAATAAGCGTGCTACCGCCGAGTTTAATTTCCATAGAACTTTCTACATTTCGAGTTACTTAACTGTGTGTCTGCATATATTTATGTATTTACTGATAAGCTTCTGTAGTGTTGGATTTACACGAAATTTGTTAATGTGTGCGTTGAAAGCTTACAAATTTCTTTGGACTGTTCGGGAAAATCAAAAATATTTTGAATGAAGGGAGGTTTATATAAAAGCAAATTTGTTTGTTTTGAATTAATAATTAAAGGACAAAAACTCGGACAGATCTTCTTGCATCTGGATTTCCTTCTATTCTCTCTTCTCTCTTCAGGATTACAGCAAAACTTGTGCAGTTACGAACAGAATTCCTCCACTCTAAGTTTATCTGGTCCTTGAAAGCCATGTTGACGGACATTTTGTCTGTTATTGGTGAGCCCGCGTTTATTTTCGAGATATATCAAATTTCGACAGTCATGATAGTTTCCAAGTATAATATCTAGATACTGGCCAAGAAAGGAAACCGTCTCAAGTTTCGTCAATTTGTTTTCAAAACAAAATCTCGATCGCTGTCAAGATACGAATGACCCACCTTTGGGAACTCATGCTTAATCACCTTAAAATATCCTCTAGGAATGATGTATTGGTAAAGATATAAAAGTAACATGCTGGAGTTTTTGTTGCAGCCCCAAAAGATTCCTTGAGATAATAAGATGATCTTCAAAGATTCGATGTTAGTTACCCAGGATCAACACCTTTCTTGTGGAAGAAGACGTGAAATGCCCTTCACAACTCCTTCCACTATTAAAATAACACAAAATCGTGTGCTTAAAAACTTCTTCCACCGAAAACCACCTTATTAGAAGACCTGACAAAACCAATGAAAGTTATTATGTTTTTTCACACGGAAACCTCCGTTTTCTCAAAGATATCACTAAACACATCGATTAAGTCCTTCAATTATGTAGTAAATTTATAAAATGTAACACATAAAGTCTTAACATTAAGCAATTGTTCCAACACCAACTTCTTTAGGGTTCTGTATCTCTTACAGTAGGATTATATTAACTTTATTTAGTTCGTTCTTTGAAAATTAAAAAAAATGGTCGTGTGATATATGGCCTCCAAACTAGAACTAAATCCAGTTAATAAATGACACTTTTCCAAAAGTTTAATCCACTTTAAGTGGAATTGAACTACTCGAATCGGATGTAAGGTAGAAAATTTATTATGGCCCTTATTCAAAAGATCTTGAGCTCTTTAAAATAAGGAATTGTTTCTACTCTAATTGATCTTCCCCAAAGTAAAACTCTCTAGATTTCTTTGATTTGATAGAACTTTAATGTTTGTAACATCATATTGAGGTATAAATTTTAACACAAATAATATATATATATTTTTTAGGTTACATTAAGGTAAGCAACAAATTTCTTAAGATAATATCATTATTTGGAATAGCGTTTTAAGGAATAAGTGTTAAAAACACCACGATTATCTCTGAATTAAATACGTTTTGGTCCAAGAACTTTCTTGATTGTATACAGTCGGTTATAATAAGGTAAAGGTGTCTTGACAATATTTCGTCTTTTATGCGTACATCTCGATAGCTTCTAAATCTCCAATATTGAATTTTATTTGCTTCTAGCTTTTCTTTGTTTGTTTTTTGTAATTACTGTGAATTATCTTGCATTTTTCTTGTGTTTAATTAACTAATTGTTTTATGTTCAACGGCTGTGCATAACAATCAAATGGTCCAATTGGAGTAGGACCTGTATAAAAACTGGAGCTGAAAAATTTATCCTTCCATGGTCAAATAAGTGTGCTTTCGCTGCTAAAATTAAAATCAGATTCTTGGAATTTGGAAAGGAATATCGATAAACACGATTATTAGAAATTTGTATATTGGTTAATGCAAGAGTATCTGTTTATATGATAAATTTAGGATGTAATAAATAATAGTTTAGTTTTGTAACAATAATAGATCGCTAACATTTCCTTTTCTAGGATATCGCAAAACCCTTTAAAACGCTCATCAGTTGCCTCGTACACTGATGTGTGCTGTCTATGCGTGAGGGTATCTGTTGCTGCACAAACCGATGTTGTATGATCCAAAAAGTATATTTATATATTTACCTTTTGGATCATACAACATCGGTTTGTGTAGCAACAGACACCCTCACGCACAGACAGCTCTTTCGGGCTACTAAGGCCTCATCAGTGTACAATATGCATTCAATTTGAACTTAGGTGCCGGATATTGGCGGAAATCATTTTCAAATTAGTTTTCATAACAAATTCAAGTCTTCGTTTCGATACCAAAGGAAATAAAACGATTGATAAAGAGAAAAGTTAAATCCAATGAAAGATGCAATCCAATAAATCTGCTCGCGTCATCTAGCGCCGGTATATACCGATTATAAAAGTTTAAAAGTTTGTTCCAAATCCCATAACCGTAGGATCTCCGTGGACTGGTATGAATGCGGATCCGATAACTCTAAAATTTTCGGTGAAAATTGGACTGGAAAAAGGTATAAAAATTGCACGGAAATAATCGAGAAAGTTTTCCATGTTTCTGCGTCTATACGAGGCGGTATTGTTGCCTTATTAATTTGCAAAACTTTCTGGCAGACAAAATTGGATATGGTTGCTATGGTAGCAACTATGACTTTAAATAAGTAAATTGTGAAAGTTTGACATATGTAAATTGAACGAAGATGAAACTGAATTTTTGAAATCGGTACAAAGAAGTCGAAGAATTTTTTTTGCTGATATGATAGAAACCTGATCCCTGGGCTTCATACGCAATTATCAAGGTAAGAGGTGAGCACCGCTATGAAGCACCAGTTTCTGTGCCTACTCGGTAATCGGAAGGGCGTTCAGTGTCGAAGGGAATCTGCCGCCACTTTGAAGTAAATATCTGGAACTTTCTAGATCGGCTTTGTTAATATGGATCAATCACTATAACCCTGAAGACTAAAGAGTAATCAAAACAGAGGAAGAATCCTAGTTCTTCGCGGGTAAAATGATTCCGCGTTCAAAAATCGACTGGAACATGGCAGAAGCATTTCAGGAGCATATTAATGTAAAATAGACTTCAATTCTAGCATTTTAATCGCGTTTGCCTTTGGTAAATTGTAATTTATGCAAATTATCATAGGCGTAGAGATCTAATTCGAAAAATAGAAATAAACTTAATAACTTATAATTAACGTAAACTAATCTGCAGGAATCAGAGGGTTTTAGACCGGTTAACCAATGTGCAATCTGTTTCTGACAAATAAAAATGTCTTCAGCCAAGATTGAGATTTCCCAAAACATAACTCCGTTTTTAAGCCTACCATACCCATATATGTAGAACAAACTATTGGCAACATCGACTTTAAACTTCGAAACAAAAAGCACAAGGAATCTAGTTTTAATGGAGGTTCTCACAGTGGACTTACCAATGGAGAAACCTATATTCCTTAATATTTATAGTAAATTAATTGTTAATTAATAATAAATCTAAATGAAAGTTTTGCGCGAGTTTGAAACTGGTAAGAATGAAATCTTAAGCAAATACTTTTGATTTCCTTAACATGAAGATTATTGATCGTAAACCATTTGGATGTGTTGTTCAATAAGTTGTTGCAAGGGGCACTCAAACTTTGAACGTGTCTGTCGATGATCCCTAAAGCAATTTCATCTGCATATGACCTAATTGGCACTTCGTTAAGTAGCAAAGGAAAATCATTAATAAAAGAATAAGCAAAGCACCGGACCTAAAATCGAACCGGGTGGTACTCCTACGTTATTAGGTAATTGTTCCGAAACAGAATTATTTATGGTGTTGTCGCTCTTGGTAGAAAGTATTCAAATATTGTCTTCTATAAAATCTAAAGGAATCCCATTAATAGCCTAAGCTAGCAATTTATATAATAAGATATTATGACTAACACAGTCGAAAGCTTTGCTTATATTTAAGAAGAATCCTATTGCGTAGATACCGTTTTCAACTGAATCGATGATTCCTTTAAAAGAAGGCATTAAAAACTGTTTTTTTTTTCTAAAACCAAGTTGGCAAGCCGATATTGAAGTGAGAAATGAATGAATCCAACCTGTTTAAAAAATATATTCAAATACCTTAGAGATGCAGGATGTAAAAGCTATAGGGTGGTAATTTTTTGCTTGAAGCGTATCGCCTTCTTTCAAAAATAGGTAGCACGTTAGTATTTTTTAGTAATTTGAGAAACTCACCTTGTTCAATTGATTATTGAATATTCTTTGGTGGCGTAGAAAAAGATTTTTTTTAATTTTGAAGTATAGAGCATTAACAAGTTTATAAAAAGAAAAAAGATTTTAAAAACGGTTTTATTTATTTGCATTGAAAATTAATAACTGGAGTATCAATCAGCTAGCTGGATAAGAATCTTTGAAGAGAAATTAATAAAAATATATTGAAATAACTAGATATTATACTAAAGTTGTTAGCTAAATTAAGCCAGATAATTGTGGAGAAACGTCACTACAAAGTTTGCCAGAGATGTGATTACACGTTGATTGCACTGCAAAAATTTGATGAATCTGCCTTTGAATTGGCCCTATTATCCAGATTTAGCACTGTCAAACTATTTCTTGTTCCCAAAACTCAGAAAAACATTTGAAAGGTAAAAGATTTTCTACAAACTTTCGAGACAAATTTTTTAATAATGGCATAGAATTCCTTCATGCACGCTGTGCCAAATCAAATGTGTCTTAAAGGAGATTATGTTTAATAAATAAATTTTTGTATTTGTATGGTAAATTTTCTTCGAATATGTTGATAAATTTTTGCAAAATTTTGATGCATTTCAAGCTAGAAGACATCTGAATTATCTAGATCGAAAACAATATCAATCGCGAATGACACTTTGATGCATTTCAATCTTATTCCTACCTCATTTTTAAGGATCATTAACGAAGGAAACTGCCAAATCCAAAGTATGAATGATAGATTGTGCCATTAAAATAGTTTTTCTCGCAACTGAAAACCTGGTTTATTCAATCCACCTACCTGGTATTCCAAGATTCCGGCATCCCGTTTGGAGTACAGTTACAGATGTTAGAATGTAGTTCTACTATGCACGCGAAGTTTGGCGAGAGAAACGCGAAAGGCGGAAACTTTTCGACCCGTATATCGCGCCGCCCTACTATCCTAACGGATGCTGAGCCCCGTACTAACACTGAAAGCCGCAGCAACGCCAAAGATAATCGAAGGACCGGCGCAGATAATAACAGCTATTCTGATTCTCCCCAATTCTATACATTGTATTATTACATTGTAGTATTTATGTATTGTAGTGTATATCTTGGGTACCATAAGAGGCAAAGAGTTTATTAGTGTGGAAAAGCTCGATATATCATTTATCATATAAGATATTTTTACGAAAATTTTAGGTCTTAAACTTCGCATTTTAATATTATTTTCATATAGGTACAGGCTGGTTCATTTTCAAACTCTTAATTCATAATTCTCGCATTTTGAGCCGGTGCCTCGTCTTGTTACCACCATAGATACTGTAGTTGATCTAATGGAATATTGTTATCTGAGAAGTAAGATACGTATGTGTAAAGAAGGTTTAAATATCTTCCCCCATTTAATGTTTCTTCATACATAACTGGTCCCATGAGACGGTTTTCCAAAATGCCCATCAAAACAACGATGTTGAGGTCTGCTTGCCTTATTTTGTCTGGGATTTTCTAATGTCCAATAGTGCTCCGTATTTCTGTTAAACATTTCAGAATTCGTAAATTTTGATTTAGCTGATCAGATGATTTTGTTTAAAAAATCTTCCCACTAACCAGATGCAGTACCCCAGTCGTCTTAAATTATCACCAGGCACTAAACTGTGGGTAACATGAATCTTGTGTGATTTAAACCTCACACCTAAGCAAGATCCCTATGGTGACGGTCGAAAATGAATCAGCCTGTATACAGGGTGTTTCGTATCACAAGGGTGAATTAAGGATACGTATCCTTAAATTGAACATCGTGTATATTATTTCAGATTTAGATTTAGCTCCTAAAACCTACAAACACTTAAGGGCCATAGATAATTTTATTAACTCATTTTATAGACTACATCTAGCCATATAATTTTCCCTTCCAATTATTAAAGCCGACCTGAAAAAAAAGGCGGTACTGACTCGTCCTTTTCTTATAAGACAACCTGTATATACAGGTGTCCATTAATACTTTAGGAAAAAATGTTCATATAAACATATGGCACAAATAAGTTTTCAAATATTTCTACATTCTGTTGTTAACGTTCAGAAACTTTCCCCCTTGACTGTACCTTTACCCTTCAACAAGACGAGTCGCACACATTACTTAAATTAAAATCGATAGCAACCAAGTTAAAATTTTAAAAGCATGCACTTCTTATTCCGGAAACAATGCAGTTATTAGTACCATTGTATTATATCATACATAAATACCAAGTGCTGTTGATATTCTGCCGTTGTAACAAATGCATAATTATGATGAGAAGAACATAGACTTCTACTGTTTTATAATAAAAGAAGAACTTGTCTGTAAGACAAAACCTTTATTCATATACTTTTACGAAATGCGTGATGATTATCCATTCCGACCGGCTGGTTTTAAAACCAGCAAGAATGTCAAACATTATCAAATATAAACTAGGCTTTTATCGGGGAAAATAATTGAATTTTCCAGAGGATCTTTTTTAAATTGATATCGAAGTCTCGCCCAGGCTCAATTGAGGATATTTCAAACACAATACAAACCTAAGCACGCTTTTGAGTGAAGCAAATTATACTTCTAAACGTATGTATGCTCCTATCTATTATTTATGCAAAATATCTGTCGTTATTACAGGAAATCCAGGTGTCTACGGGTTAGTTATTATACAGGCTGTTTACTGATTTTCAAAGAGTAGTTAAACATCTTAAAATAAGGTCATTAATATCTCAACAAAGTTGTATAATAAGAGAGATATTAATGTTTAAAAAAAATTCTTTTTATTATTCTCATGTTTAAGTGGTGATTAAGCATATTAATTTAAACAATCTTTCTATGTTTTTCATGGAATCCATTTCAGACTAATTGTTCAAAGTATTTGCCGTGTTGTTCAACGCAAAGTCTCGCTCGACGTATCCATGAATTGGCATAATTTACTAGGCCTTGGCCTTGCAGTCGAATTGTCGCCACAGCTGCTTCAACAGGAAGATCACCTAAATGAGTTATGTCGTTGGTGTAACCATGGTCTTCATAACGCCCCATAAGTAGAAATCAAGAGGGTTAAGGAAGGGTGGCCGAGGAGGCCATGGCATAGAACCACCTCGACCAATGTATTTATTTTCAAACACATTATCTAAATATTGGCGAACTAAACGATTAAAATGCGGTGGTGCGCCAATGTGAAGAATCCACATTTGTCGACATTACATTCAAAGGAACTTGCCTGTATGTATAGCTCCCCCATTATTCTCGGCTAGACACATAATAGAAGCGATTACGGTTAAGTCATATTAGCAGAGTTCCGAAATCGTCACGAATTAATTCCGTTCAACCAATGCTCAGTAATACGGACCTGGAAATGTATTAGCAATAGCACGAAAGGTGTCGCTACGGTTGAGGCAAATTTAGTGTGCAAAGGTCAACTTGAACCAACCAGACAGTGTCTGTCTCGTTCACAATTCTTCGATGACTTTAATCTGATAATATTGAATTCTCTTTTCCTTCACAGCTGCGCTCGATCAGAGATCAAAGCCTAGCAACGAATTATGCGCTAGTTAGTCGCCAGGCAGTACTGATGTAATCAACTTAATTAATTGGACGCGAATTAATTGGGATTGGAATGTGCAGGGCGAATTTTAGCGCGTATATTGCCGACTCATTTTGTTTAGTGTGGTACCCATTAATAGTATCTGCATAATATACGAGCAGAAAGGGAGTTTAATCTGCATTTCATTGAACGAATTAATCCTAATTACTATCCAAATATAATTTGTTTAAAGCTGGAAGTACACGAGCGTTTTTGTAACGGCGATTTCACTGCGATAATATCGCTCGCTAAGAATTTGAGCGGAAATTTTGGTAAAGAAATTCGTTTTGGTTGGTTTGAGGTATGAAATTAAAAAAAAATTGCGAAAAATATTGTTGATTGCAATGAAAATTTCATTTCAAACAAGAATCAAGTCAAAGATTTCAAGATTCAACTTATGTTTATTTATAGTACTAGTTAATGTATACCATGTGAAACAGGAGATTTGCCTTCAATTACTATAAAATAATAATAAAATAATGCTACTAAAAATATTTTGCTTTAAGCGGGGGGAACACGAGCGTCTTTATGACGTAGATTTTATCGGTCGTCAAGAAATGAGTTGGGGATTTTGGTAAGAAAATTTTTGTTGGAATGAGGTTTCAGAGTAAAAAAAAATTCAACAAATATGTTTGATTGCAGTGAAAATTTTATTTCAAACAAAAACGATTCTTTCTTAATGCCATTGAAATTAGTTCTAGAACATTGCTTTTTTTTTCCTGTCAAATATTTAACCTGGCGCGACACGGCTACTATTAATTGAAACCGACCACGGCTAAAGCCGATTAATTCCCTTTAATAAGCGAGAGCAAATATTATCTCCACAAATACGCAACGGGGTTTAATCTATAAACAGCCAGGGGTAGCGAAATTTATATCGCTATAAATATACGCCTAATATACAAGTAAATGCGGATACTACGAATTCGGTAGCTTCACTGCTCAAGTTCGGGATGATTTTGTGACAAGTAACAAATATGATGGAGCAGACTACTAGCGAGGCATTGACAAGATAATTCTAGGTTAGGTTTTTTAACTCTCACCGTATCACAGTAAGTGAAGAAAGAAAACGCAGTGAAATTAATGTCAGTAGTGCAGTTGAAAATAGTTAACTTCTCTATGCAAATATCTGAACAAGTTGGAATAGCACAGCGCATTCATTATTCAGATTTCATTATTTTTTTAAGTTTGTTTATCGCTTCAACGGCGTATTTATTTGCATGCATGCAGTTTATTATTCCACTACACCGCGCTACGTACACTCGTGGCCACATAAAAGTTTCCGACCGACAAGCAAGTTTTTAGAAGTTTTTACAGTGTACGAGTGTATTTATACTAGTCGGCATCGGGTAGT
>JARFOC010066931.1:0-16841 GCA_031763485.1 Osmoderma eremita | reverse complement strand
TAACTAGTGCTGTCTAACTGTTTTAAAAAGAAATAAAAATATTGCATCATTATACAATGTTTAGATTTGAAGTTCTTAACATTTGGTAGGTGTATGAAAACTTTGGTGACTCACTGTACATACTTTTAGGACACCTCTGTCTTATTTTGTTTAGCTATGAAATTCCTCAACCTTTGTTTACCGAATCACATTAATCATCACGTAATCATTCGATTACGTTGTTAGGCATACTCTTAGCATTTGATTTTGTTGTTTTGTAATTATTTCAATTTCTCTTGTTTGTGTTTACCCACGTGTATGCAATGATAGAACTGTTTTATTTTCCTTGCTACGCAGTTGTTTTGATTTGGTTTACAACTTTTTTGATGTATTTACTCAATTTTAATGTACTTGTATTTTAATTGTACATACATGTTTTAATGAAATTTAAATCGAGTCCCGGGTAAGTTGTTTCTTTGATTTGCTCATTATTAATTTTCATTTTTGGTTTATTGTGTATCTTTAGTGTTGTTGAATAGCATATATCTTTTAAGTTGTCTACATTTTAGTTAAGTACGGGAATTTTCGCTAGCTCTGTGTAATAATAGAAACCATATAAAGTTGTACAATATCACATAACACATCGTATAACAGCAGCTAAAAAATTTCGTATATGTATCTAGAATATAGTATGATAAATGGACCAGGTGAAATTGTCAAGAACTTTCCACAGCATACATACATATGCACAGTAGCACATCGTATTCCAAAACTTTATGGAGTGTTGCTTTTTTGAACACTTCATTTTGTCGGTGCAGCTTTGAGCGACAACTCGAAATTTCAAATAGTCGTCCGTGACAAGAACCGCACACAATTTCTTCTTTCTTTGCATACCTGGCAAGTTGATCCCCCTTGCATCGGTTCGTTCGCCGTCGACACAAACAGATTACCTTAACGCAACCTTGTGGAAGTTTCACAGTTTAAAGCCCGGAGTAACTGGAGTTCCGGGTTCGATGCCTCCGCTTTCATCGTTCCTATCCAGGATTCCCGATGCTTCCGGCCCTTTTTACGAGTAATTTTATTAGGGACGATTAGCTTCCAATCTTTCTTTTTCTCTGATGGAGGAGTTTGCGTTTGTTTGAGTATCACTAACAACAGTTTTCTTTGTGTCTTTGTATATTTTGTAGATAGGGTTTGGGATTATCTTAATGGATATTCCATTAGTAATTGAGAAATATACGCTAATATATATTTATACCATGTTTCTGCTGCAAATAAGGACTTCAAAAAAAAGGTCCGCCATATTGAAATTGAACACTTGATTGGAAAAATAAGTTTGTGCTGATGAATATAACTATCATTTTCGTCTGCTTATTATTTATAAAAAAAAAAGTATATAATGTACTCAGCAGACACTTTTTTTTGAGATTCACCACTTCCAGTAATACAACTCATAATTTAGGCATGTTAAAAAAAGTTACAGAACTACCCTAATTTCTATGCACAACAAAACTAAACCAATAATCAATAGCAAAGTAAAATATCTCTTATAAAATGAAGTAAAGGAAGTGTAATAAATTTCCAAACTGTAAAATTATAAATGTACACTAAATACACATGGATTGCAGTACACAACATGGTATACGGGATATTCTACACATATGGGTACAAATAACACCCTCTTAATGTTAGTAGTAGAAGGGTAGTATCAGCCAACCTTAAGATACAAAATTCGCAATGCTTTTGGACGGAGAAAAAATATATGAAATGCATATATTTCAAAGAGGGCTCTCAAATAGCTTTTCAATTAGAAACAAAAAGTCCCCTATTCCTGTTAGTGATCTGAAAGAATAAACCTGAAAAGCGCGATAACATCGCTGGATGAAATATCACTCAAGTCGAAATAGCCGTCAAATTAACTCATGGAATATACAGTGTTGAAATTAAGTACGCATAAGTTCAGTAATTCAGTTGATATTAATTCTTTTCAACGGCATAAAATTTTCAATATGTTATATTTGAAAAAACAATCCAGAATAGCAGTTTTAAAGTACAAATATTAAAAATTCATTAAATTGGAATATTTTACCTATTTGCCCGTGTATAAGACAAAAATATTTGTTACGGCAAATGTACGATTTAAGGTAAATGTCAATGAATTAAGTGTTATTATTTTGCTTTTCTTAATTTATGGGCTGATCCGGGTATTTTTCTCTGAAAAGTTGACACATTCTTGATATGTTCTAGCTCTGTCGTCATAACCAATCATCATTAATGCTTCAATTCTCTGTTTTTCCCTCAATTGTACCATTTGTATCAATAAAATAGTTTTTCTAGTTTAGAAAAAGCAAAATAATAACACTTATTTTCATTTCATTTAATACACTTGAGCAGTAAGATTTTATGTTCGCTTTATTTTCTTTCCAGTCTTTTACAATGGTTTCCCCGACCCCAAGATCTAGTGCAATTTTTTTAACCGACTCCCCTTTTTTCTAAGCGGTTCAATGCATTAAACCTTTTCTCTAATGCAATGACCACGCTTTCTTTTATTGGTCATATTTATATAAATTATATTTAATACAATACACACAGATCTCCACGGAGTTTAATGTTCCTAAAACTAATGTTATTAAACCTAATAGCAGAGATATGGTTTATTATTACAGGACGTGAAAAATTTCAGAACTTCCGTTATTACTTGGTGTCTGAAATTATTGTTTACGATTTTACAAAAAAATTAAACTTATTCCTGACACAGTAAAATACTTATACGCTGCTAGAAAGGTTTCTTTCATTCAATACAATATACTTTACATGAAAGAAATTTTAGTTATCAATAGGGCCAAAGAAATATTTTTTAAAACAAAGAAATACGTATTTATTATTTGTATCTATATAAAAATAAATACATATACGGTATTTATATGCATTAAAATTATACATTGTAAATACCCATTCTTAAAATAAGTAATTGAGAAATATTATTAGTGTGGGAACGCATAGTTAATTTTTCTATCGTCTCTAGTGAAACAGTCGGTTAATGGAATGGTCGGTTAAAAGAGAGTCCACTGTACTACCAAAATCAATAATCAAAAATATAGGTTGTCATAAAAAAAAAGTCGATGACGTCATAACATGAAAAACAAATGCCATAAGAAACTGAAAATAGGCTAAAAATATTTGCTGAAGTTAAAATCGCTATACCCCTTTGAGATTTTTTTCCAAAAAATTAGTATCAATGGAATTAATGAATCACTATGCATTACTTAATTTTCACTGAGTATGTTGTGTATTGTTTTTTAAAAAAATATAATTGTGCTGATTATTAATCTGGAATAATTGAAAGAAGAATCATTGGAATAATTCTTTAATAGGGTAAATAAGATTTTAATCAATATCTTATTATTTCCCCATAATTGTATTTGTTAGATTCTATAAGTCGTACAATTATGATTATCGTTTCTTGACTTATTTCACATTGTGTAAAGTCAAAATAACTATATTATTATTACTTTCATCAATGAAATTTTCTTACTGAATTGTCGTTTTGCAATAATTATTTAGAAGAAGAGACAAACGCAAAATGGTAAAGAAAATAAAGATATAGTATAAAATTGAAGTCAATCAAACAAAAACTAATCGAGAAAATATTTCACAAAATAAGTTTTTTTACTGTAGTCTTTTTAACAAATATTTATCACCTATTCAATATACCGAAAGCTATCAAAGGAGAAAGATAATTCTAAGTATACAAGAAAAGAGATTTCACGCTTAAGGGAATGCCACGACAGAACAAAACGTAAATATCGATTTCTAGCTATAAACTGATCCAAAAGCGACCATTTTATGACAGGAAACTGATACATAAAACACATATCCACTCGATATACGAGCTCCAGTCGATGGATGAAGAGGACATAAAACATACGGTTTAGTACCTAGTTATATTTTGTACCACAAGTGGTCGGTTTATTTTTCGGTCGCTCCCTAATACGCAATTGTGTGACACATATGCGTGGTTGTCTCTCTTTTGTACTTTTTTTATTGAGCTCATAATTTTTTAAATCAGTACAAAAATATAGAATGCATACACCCCATAACAACGTAATTTAGAGGAGAATAAATCCGAAAAATGAAGTATATAAAAAATATATTTAAGAAAATATATAAATATACCTCTGAGATCACACAACACGACTGATTGTATAGTTCCAGGCATTCCTCACGTACAGACAGCTGTTTCGGACTCACCTAGTCCTCACCAGTGCACGTCGGAGGATGCCTGTCGCTCGTTCAATATTCCGTATCGTTAACCGAACGTCTTTAAGGAAAATCCCAGAGACATCTAACTCCCAGCCGCGAACAATCCCAAATCAGAGGTATATTTATATATTTTTTTAAATATATTTTTATATACTTCATTTTTTGAACGTACGTTCCGGCTATTGGCAGAAATTTTGTTTCTTTGGAGAATAAATCCGTCTGCTCAATTTAATATTGGTGGCTGTTCCGGGAAATACATTCGTTATACACTAAAGTCTCTGTGGTGAGAGGTTTTATCAGTTCAAGGTCGAATAACAACGATTATTCCAGATTAAGTTACTGTTTCCTTTTGACGAAATTAAATTAGGAAGGAGAGTAAAACTATATTTCTTTTTCTGTTATTTGCTTAATTTGTTTGTTGATTTATATTTTATTTCATTTCCGCTTCTGACCATAAATGAATCAACTTAATCCTCAGGTATTTACGTGTTCAACTTGAAGAATTAGAGTTAACCAAAATAACAGATATATAGGGTGTAAAAAAAGGTGTCACACACTTCGAGGGAGGATAGTATAGCCCAAAATATGCAGAAAAGTCTTAATGCACAGGGGTCGGAGATACGATACATACTCTCCTGACACATCGTGAAGTGATTACCACATTTTTGTTTCTTGACAACTGTGAAAAATTGCAGGGACTGTGGGCCAGTGTCACCAATACACAGTATCGGGAAATCCACACACAACAAATTGATTTTATAAAATTCGGGGTATATGTTTCAATAGCACGTCGAAAAACAATTTCCGAATAACGAAAGTTATATCTAACATGCACGTTTATAAAAGTAATATGTACATCTATTTCTATTTATGAACATACTATTTATTTCTGAAAAAGTCGACCTAACCCGAATAGCAGGTAGTTGTTTATTTATGAGCGTCTTATCGTCGGAAAAATATATTCCTTTGTATATTAGGGCACAAACACCTTTCTCCTCTTGACTCCACACTGCACCTGCTACAGACATCATGATGTATAATTAAATGAAGTAAAATAACAAAAGCACAGCAAACTGATTAGGGATATAACAGGAACACTCCCTTTGCGCAGTGGAGAGAAACGATAACGGTATTTAGGGAAGCTACACTTTGTTGTTTACAATATTAACGACCTCCGACTCTCACTCCTCCACGTGCGTTGCGAATTGAACCTAACAAACACGTTTTATTACCGTTGTAAGCTAATTGCTTAATTAAATATGTAGATGCATCCACTTTTCACGCTTAAAACGTTTGAGTTTAAATAAATTATCGCGAATAATTCCATTAACATTCCGCTGTAGTTGATGTTATAAAACGTATTTTTCTGTTTTTACAAAAATATATTTATTTCCATTTTATTCCACTGATAACCTGATAATATTTATCTTCGAAGGTCTTAGTTGGAGATACTAGACCCATAGTTTTTTCATTTTCTAGTTTCTACTGAGAATGGCAACTCGTTGTAATGATGAAGCAACCAAATAAATTCGTACGGCTTTTGTATAAAGTGCCATGAATATTTTTAAAGTTATTAATCGGTAGCACTTGTTTATTATCTGTCATCAACTTTTGTATGAATATACATATTTTATAAATTTACTGGATACATACACATTTTTTGTTTAATTCCTAGTTTTAAATAATTGAAAATAGCTACGAATAAAACTTTAATTAGCGGTTGTTTACTCTGTGAGTGCAAACTTGATACCAAAGCTGCAGTGGTGGCGCGAGAAATATGTATCGGATTCGGAGATGACGCCGGAAGTGATCGAACACCACAGAAGTGGTTTAGAAAGTTTTCTTCCGGAGATCTCAGCTTGACCGATGAAGCACGCCCTGAGAGATCCAAGATCGTTAACAACGAGAATATTCAACAGGTTGTGGAAGAATATTCCAGTGCAATGTGGCTAAAGCTTGCAGGAAGATCAATATTAGTGATGAAACCATTCGTTTCCACCTTCATCATCTAATAGCGAGGTGGAAGTTAAGCAAATGGATCCCACATGAATTATCAAATAATAACAAATTAAGTCGTCTCACCATTTGTTCGGAAAACATTTCACACAACAACAATGAACCAATTCTTGTTCGTTTGCTAACTTGCGATAAGAAGCGGGCATTGTACTCGAATTCTAAACGTTTGTATTATTGGTTATCGCCTACTGATTCGTTACCACACACTCCCAAAGCTTCCATGCACCCAAGCAAAATTTTATTGTGTGTTTGATGGACAACAAAAGAAATTGTTCATCAAGGCGGTCAAACCATCACTACTAACTTGTATTGTGGACAGCTTCAGCAAGTACAAGCAGCACTGATCCAAAAATAGCCTTCCTTGATAAATCGAAGGAATGGGGTATTCTTACAGGATAACGCCAGGTCGCGCACCGCATGAGTGGGCTTGGAAAATTTTCCAAACTTGACTGGGAAATATTACCACACCCTCTATATTCTCCTGACATTTCTCCAAGTGACTACGACCTTCTTTTGTCTCTTGACAACTGTATGAAGCATAGATAGATAAACTACTCGAGTTGATGTACTAAATGCAGTCCGTCAATTTTTTGATTCAAAATCTATAGAGTTGTACAATACTGGCATCCAAAAAATGATGTCACATTGGCAAAAGGTCATTGAGTGTGATGGTAGTTACTTCGAAGAATAATAGTGTATTATTACTATCTTAATAAATATTTATATTTTACCATCAAAAACCGCACGAACTTATTTGGTTATCTGATACTTATTTACCCACATTTAAAAAAAAAGTAAGAAGAAATCATTTCCTGTCAATCTGGTCATACCAAATTTCAAAAAAAAATACTTCTCAAACAATAAATTTATTCGACCAAATTCTACCTGCATTTTTCAAAAGAGTCACATACATAATTGGTTAACTGTAAGGAATATAGTTGAATATAGAATTTAACCGAGAACAGAAGTGTTTGATTTTACTTCGATTTAACAGTTAATTTTCAGGATATACTTGAATTTTGTGCGTTAAAATTGTGTCTCCTAATGTAGATGGGCTTACGACGGTCTTGCTCAATAACCACATGTAGTTGGCCGGACTATATAATTTGCGTATTTACGTGTTCGCGGTATTACCCTAAACCTCATCAAGGTACTAATTGCCTGTTAGTGTTTATTTATTTTTGTTTACAGGAACATGAGACCAAGTTTCATTATTACGTGGCATCTGTGCGTGAGAAAATACCAGAGCTAAATAAAAAGGGACTTTCCTGGTAAAAATCCGTAGGGGTTGCCGGCTAACTCATACTATTTTTAATGAAACTGCCCTGAGCGACAGCATTGCGTATTTTCCGCGCAACAATTTCCTACGTGACCCGGGAATGGAGAATATTTTCTTATTATTTCAAAAATTGATAAAAGAACGTAAAACAGCAGAACGTAGGAAAGATAAGTTGTCTACTTACCTGATACCCGTCGTAGGTCCAGGAGGCCCATTTCATGCTGCAGCTCTGCAAATCGAATGGGAAATACTCGACGTTTATTTCGCATGAAGACCGATAGATGCCGTGACTTAACCAGACTACTTCGCCGTTACTCGATACTATTACGTTGGTGTTAATCACTGAGGACTGGTACTGCGGATCTGCACTGCAAAACAAAAACAATGGGTGCATTGTAATTGGCAATTTATCAATTTTCCTATCAGTTTTTTCAGGCCTCGTCAAACTGATGCAGTATTTCATTAATCGTTTTCTTATGCGCTACGTACACATGTAAACGACAGCAGTTTTTGATCTGCATGAAGCAAAGGTGTCAACGAAAGTAGGGTCAAGTATGCGCCCTTTGAGATTGCATGACGATTGCAATCCCAAACAGATAAAGAGATCAACATGTAATTTCTACAGTTCAATTTATAATTTAGTGAGAGCCAGAAATACATTGAGTGCTCCTTTAAAACTAGAGCAATATTAGTTTATTTCTTAAAAACGAATCACTTCAGAAACAGTTAGGATTTTTAACGTAAGTGATCACCTAAAACTGTACAGGAAATATAAATAGAAGAAAAATTTAACACATTAAAAACGGCTGTATTAAGAATGAAATATCCCAAAAGATTAAGATAACAATTGCTCGTATATACAACAAGATGAAGCCTTACCGGTTCAAATGCAAATTATGGATGCTGGCGATTATTAAACGCAGTGTAAATGATCTATTTAGAAATGCCATTTCTAAGAGTAAAAGGGAAACAAGAAGAAACAAAATAAGGAACGAGACATACAAACAAAGATTTAAAATAACTTCAACAACAGTACAATTAAGACAAAACAGTATTAAATAGTTTTTTCTTTCAATAAATTGTGATTTTAAGTAATATGTTACAGTATTAATAATTTGTTGTTTATCTCCATTTATCGGCAGTTTACGTGCAATTTTGAAGTTGAATTTAAAAAAGAATCCCAAATATTTCCCGAATGTTTGGATCGGATATGTAGATATTTGATTCAAATTCTTATAACTTAAATAAGGTCTTAGATGCACTTAATTCTAATTCAAAACCATAAAGTTTTAAAGAAATAAGAATAGGTTAGAAATCAAGAATAGGGGAAGAAATCTAAGGCAATTAATGAATTTGAAATTATGTATTATAAGTTACTTAGTAATTCTAGACAAAGAAGAATATTGTAGTACGCCCTCTTCGAAAAATGAGTCGGAAATAAACAATATCTAAAATTTTTTTGCAGTTTTGGTAACTCCAGGCCTCAACTAATGCAGTAATGTATTGTGTGGCCAAGAGGTAATCATCGAGGTACCAAAAATGTCCGGTATTAATTCGCATTACTTATAGTTAGTAAATGAATTCAAAAACTTACAAGTGAAACCAGACCACTGCAATAGAAAACTAATTATAGTGGGACCAAGTAATTGTGATCCCACGCAAATGTGCCAACTAATGTATGAATCAAAATCGAAAAAAAGATTTCTGGCAATTGCCGGAACGTAAGGGAGATAAAGTATATAAAATATATTTATATTTATTATTTTTAGATTTATTAGTCATTCGACGCCGATAAGATTACACGGATCTCGATTGACTGGTAACTTAGTTATAGCATGGAGATTACGCCATGGATCCGCAACTGGGCGTTGGATGTCTCTGGAGATTTTTCTAAAGGCATGTGCTAACGTAAAATTGACGATATGGCGTACTGAACAAGTGACAGGCATCCTCCGACGTGCACTGATGAGGACTAGTCAGTCCGAAACAACTGTCGGTACGTGAGGATGTCTGGAATTATACAATTCAACAAAACTTCATTTCTCCAATGAACTTTTCACCAGGTAGTATGAATCAAAATGAACTTCTACTATCTAGGACTCCCTTAAATACAACTGGTGACAAAAGAGGGTAATTATTGCGGTTTACTAGTAAATAGAGTAATCTGTTAATCCCCATTAAGAAAATTACTCTATTTACATATTGCAAATTTGTATTTTTGTACGGCTTTTCTAAAACTCCGAACACTGTGCATCGCTCCGATCAGGTTGACACTTGCACACATTTTAGATGTGCATATGTACTGCATAGATGGTTATTGTCAGTTTCAATCGAAACATACTCCAAGTTTGAAGTTCGAGCGATCATTAGCTTTTTGCATGCAAATAATGAAACACCTACCGAAATTCATAAAGCAATACTGAAGATTTCCGGAGAAGGCGTTATGAGTCGAAACCAAGTTAGTGTTTGGTGTAAACAGTTCAAAAGCTCTAAACGATGATCCCAAACGTATGCAACAACAAGAACGGATGAGTTCAAACCTGACTCCTTCTGATTTTCATTTGTTTGGGCCGTTGAAAGCTCATTTGTCGGGTAAGAGGTTTGAACACTACTACGAAGTTCAGTATTTTACAAATTTGGATCGCACCTTTTACGAAGAGGATTTACAGAAGCTTGTGCCTCGCTGGGATAAGTGCCTTAACATCGGCGGCAATTATGTTGAAAAGTGGCTAATAGTAAACGCTTTTACTTCATGTATGTTTGATTTCTATAAATAAAGTAGTCTGTCTGTAATTCACAAATGTACCTTAGCAACCGGATATCTGTTGTTCACACCAGACGCATATGTTCTCCAAAGGTGTTTTAGGCAAAAGCAACCGAATTAAATTAAATTATTCTACCCGTGGTGCACGACTAATTGTAAGTTTATCGCGTACTAAAAGCTACAAATTATTCGAGCGATTCCAAGAGCAATTTCATCATTGAAAATAAACCATTCAGTACCTCTTTACGGGTACAATCCCAGCCAAAATACGTATAAACAGTAAAAGCACGTGCATCTAGAGGATATTCCGGATACTCAGCGAAGCGTAAATATTAATGTTGATTGCCGGGGTTAACTACAGATGTTATTGTGACGTGCGCATGTGTGGGTGTGCGAAAATAACCTTTCTTCCTCGCTTAACTAATGTATTTCTAAGATTTGCACATTTGAGCTTACACATGACTAGGGGAATGTTTACATAAATTTGCTGTGATTTAATCTTACTTGTTATATAAGATGATGTCAGGCTTCCAAACTCTAGCGTGGGGGATTCGAATGACCTTGATCTCATCGTAGTCGGAGGAATTCCACTTTAAGTGGTGGTCGACCCATTTCTGAGTTAACCAACAGTTCGTCGTTAGTATTTGGTTCTTTTCGTCCTGAAATATAAATTGAATATAATAATGTAATAATATAATCTATATAAATAAAAATGTAAATGTCCGCTTGTTCAAGATCATAAATCTCCGAAAGTCCATCACCGATGACTTTAAAATTTTGACACAATGTTGGATTCGAATACGCGCGTGTTTTTATACAGGGTCCGGCAAAAGTATGGAATAGTGCCTGTTCACGACTGTATAGTTGGAATGTGTGTGCGAGTATGGTTGTAAGGTTGACGTATGGATGGCGCTGCTACGGAGAGACTAAGGTGCATGCGCACAATGAGCTACATATATTAATAAGTACAATTCGATCTTTACACAAAACATAGTCGTAGAGAATAAAGATTAGAAAGTTAAACGAGAGAGATTAAATGTGTTTTTCATTTCCGTCATTCATAAAGAATACAAGTTCAAGGGTTGGGCGTCACGCAACACATACAAATGAATCAACAGTGCCATTATTTACTTAAATACTGTGTTCGGACTATATACATGCTTGGAGAGTACTGTATATTACCACACAGTACAATTTAGAGACTGCATTCAACAGACACGACCCCGGTCGCTTGACACGTGGTCTATATATGTCACCCATAATACGTAGAGTGGCGCCGCCCTGACGCACCCTCAGCTGCATTTGTAGATATATTGTGTATATGTAAGTATTAGGCAGAATTTCATAGAATAAAGACATCATCAACGCAGTTTCGTTTCTATAATACGCAAAAAGAGTATACAATAACATACTGTTCTAATCTAAATTTTCTTCAAATAAAAGTTCTTTTAATTATATTTTGGTTTGACGCACTTCCGGTTTTTCGATTCTGTTCATTATATGATGAATCTCGTAAACGTGCGTCTCATGCGTGTATTTGATTGGAACATCGTGCTAGTCTAGGAGTCGAGTTATGAGAGGTCGCTATTTCGCACCTGACGAAATGATCCGATTGCGATTTGACGCACTTCCGGTTTTTCGATTCTGTTAATTATATGATGAATCTCGTGAGTGGTAAGCTGATCATGCGTGTACTTGATTGGAACATCGTGCTGGTCCTAGGAGTCCAGTTATGAGAAGTTAGTAACTTGACATCCCTCGTAGTTAAGTAAACGCAGGAACCCGCCAAGAATGAAAAAGAATCGACTGAGTTTCCTTAGGACGAAGTAACACTTCCCTCGTAAATTTTCATTTGTATACAGAAGAATGTTTAGCCACCACCAACCCGACCCTAGGCGTCGGCGTTATTTTGAATGTGCGAAAATCCACGACCAAGTTCGAATTTGTCGATGAATGTACGTGATTAAAATTTAAAAGCACTCGCATCCCCTCGGCATATATGTGTTTTTTTTTAAATCTTTTGTAGGCCACATGAAAACGGCGTTATACGTAAATCCTCAACATTTCCATTTTTATATGATAAACACATTCAGCTTCCGTTGTACGGTATAAAAAATTATTCGCTTTCCATTACGGTGGTGTTAATATATTATGATTTGGACGCGAATTTTTTGGTTTTAGTTACATACTAAAAAATGTTTAGTAGCTTAAAGTATTTTATAATTATCATATTATATCTAGGCGGAGGGATTTTACAAGGTAAAAGTATGGTAGATACTTTTCAACAAGTGAAATCCCAAAGCTAATGACTAAAGGTTTTAGTTGGAATTATATCACAGATATGGGGTTAGCAACTTCTGATGTCACTGTAAGCAGTTGCCATTCCATTAACAAAATGTTCATTATGAAAAGGGTTGAATTAGGGCAGAGACACAGAATTTGTGAAAATTTCATTTTAACTGAACTTTGAGTTGTTCATTTTAAATTTAAAGACAGAAAGAAAGAAATTGTTCACTCTCCGAATATACCGGATATCGCATAACATGACAGACATTTCGAAATTTGAATTAATTGAACTTAACCCTGCGTTGGATGCCCTTGAAAGAATACACCAATATATGTCCTGAGTCTATTGGACCAATACCTATAATTTAGTATATGTTGATAATTATTTAAGTTAAAAAATTCCCTTTACCATCTTGTTGAGTAAAGAACTCTGAATACGCATTTCAGCAACTAAGTTGCCATCCTCAACAGAAAACCACAAAGGAAAAAATATATTGTCAAGCGTAGCACTCCGAGAACAATCATGTTCTTAGAACGCCACTATCAAACATTGTTCTTGGAGTGCTACGCTTGACATTATATTTTTTCCTTTGTGGTTTTCTGCTGAGGATGGCAACTTAGTTGCCGAAATGCGTATTCAGAGTTCTTTACTCAACAAGGTGGTAAGGGGTATTTTTTAACTTAAATTTATTTTAAGCCACCGTGTCCTATACCTAACCTACGTTGATAATTATGGTTTCTTCTCTAATCTACATAACAAGAAACGAAAACATGTATAATTGATTTATTTCATATTTATTGTTTTGAACGTATTTTTTAAAATAAAATGTTTATATTTTGCTATATTCCGAAATACAGCCCCCATAAATAAAATGTGAATGTTCTATACAGATATACGTGTTATATTTTTCACAACTATACTTAGTTTTTCTATCTTTGCAAAATTTACAGCGACCCCTTTCGTGAGCTTCTATACACACCCGTTGATCTTCAACTGGTGGCAATGCCAAAAACTTTCTTGCAGCTTCTCTAGTAATTAACTTTCTGCACGACTTATCAGTTGTTTTCTTATCAGTACAAATCAAAGATTTTTCAAAAACACCTTTCGCTTTATATTATTGGCTGATAAATTCTCGATAAATAACAAATGAATTGATAGCTCCAATATTTAGAATACCATGTAGGATAACCATGGTTTATCTGCGAGTATTTCTGGCTACACTATATGTGCCAGACAGTCGATCTACAGAGTCAACCCCTCCTTTTGAAAAGTTGTAAAGTGAAATGATTTCCGGTTTCTTTTGTTCTCCCCTGTCCGTATCTATACCTCCATCATGATGAAGAGGCGACAACATGAGCACACATTTACCTACCTTTTTTTGAAATGTATGCAGCTAAAGTAGTACTAACTACTTCTCTACTTCTTGTGTGCAAAAATTCGGGGAAATTTGTTTCCTATTTTTGCGAATAGCTCTAAATTGCACAAAACCAAGTGCAAATTTCTTTCGCACAACTATCTATATAAGTGTACCTGATTCCTTCGCCGGAAAATCGCATCCCCTACAGCTCATCCTATGTATCGTACTTTATACTTTAATATAAGAGAATAATTTAATCTATAATTACACCAAAATCACATAATGTTAAGCCCGCATACGAACAGTACGTAATATACGTAACGTATAACATGGGTGTTATCTTTGCTCGGCTAGCTTCCAATTCGTACTATTCGAAATTCGTTTGTCATCCGTCTGTGGCGAACATTTCTACAGCAGTCATTTCAAGGAGTCATCTAGCAACGCTCTGAAAGCTGTCGTAACAGTCAATGTAATCCCTTGCTGTCCCGTGTCGCACTTCCGATTGGAAAAGTTTGAGAAGCGAGAATTATGTTCGCGTTTTATATTTGGAAACATTCACCGCAAGATTTCAGATGAAATATACCGTGCTTTTTTTGGTAACGTTACACATATGTATTTCCTACAGATAACGTTAAGCGACATAGTAGGCAACCAGTTATACGTTAACGCCCAATTTTGGAAAAGATATATATATATATATATATATATATATATATGCACAAGAAAGTTTGTGACAATATAATTATATTCAAATTATGTTTTATTTTGGAGATATTTTATATTTTTCAGAAAGTCCCAAATGGGGATCATGGGCGGTTGCGTGTAAAAAAGAACTAATTGCAAAAAATACTATTATTGTATGAATTACCTATAAGTAATTATAAGGTTTAATTGCTATACATATTATGAATACCATTGCTCCATGGATTCTATATGTAACCCCACGTTACATTTGCCACACTCTTTTCGAACATATGTCTTGCAAACCGCGCATTTTCTTTGTTTGCTCTCCAATGTTCTTTGTAGATAATGCCCTATTGAATCTTTTATAACGCTTCCCGGAACACGTTTTAGAACTTGTTTTTTAAGGGAAGGCCTCCCAAGATGTTTAGGACTGAAGAGTGGTGACGATTGCTGCAAATATGTTCGGGCAATTATGCGTCTGAATTCTAACAGTGACATGGTTTGCTCAATATGATAATACAATGCGTACTCGTTTACAACAGCTGTATCAATGATGTTGGTGAAAATGGGAAAATACCACTTTTTTCCGCGCATTTTTATCCTACTTATTGATGTTCCAATCTGGCTTATCAACCCCTTCCATAAACTCATTGTAATTGCTTCTGCAGTAGGGTTGATTCACATTTATCTGCCTCTTCTCGGATTTGTCTAGTAACATTGTTTAGTAGTTCTATCCCTCCATCGCTTGATAATACCTTCACACGTTTATTATCCCTCCATACTACACAAAATATTTCATTACTAACATCAAATCGATAATCTAAACTCCCACGAACCTCTTTCTTGAACTCACTGTCCGATTTTATGGCACATTTATTTAGACCATTTGACCGAGCTGTGCCCGTGACTGCAATTTTTCTCTTTTAACATTTTCATTAGTTCGAAACCAGCAAAGAAATTATCAAAATAAAATACGTGATTTGAAGGATTCTCACAAAGCGCAATGTTCTTCATTATAACACATGCCTCTAAGCCTTGTAATTCACAATTATCAGTTCTTTTCCCTGTATATAATTCAGCGTGGTAACATATCCCGTTTCCGCACAATACACTGTCCATTGTCTGAACCAAAATCGAATCGGCTTTCCTCTAATAAACTGTTTGAAATAATGATGTCCGGAGTACCAAACCATTTGCTCGTCAATGCTTATATTTCTAGCACAAACTCCAAATTTAAGATATCGTTGGTTCGTCATCTCTATTAGGGCACTTATTTTGAAACCTGGATCTGCTGTCTTATTAGTGAGAAGTTCAGAATTATCATTGAAGTGAAAGGAGACAAATACTTGCTATTGTCCCATAATCCCCAAATGGGTATCGTATTAACATGTTTTAATAAAACAATTTTTTTCAAAAAACAAAGGGCTGAGGAAGTAAAGTTACCATAAACCTCTAAATTATATATTTATGCACGATATTTAATTATAATATAAAAATCAAACCAAAAAATTTCAAATAAGATTATTTTGATGTGATTAACTTACTGATAAATTCCAAATTTGTTTGCTTTTTGTAAGAAAAACCAGAGACAGCCATTGAGCTGTCAGACGGTGGTTATATATTATTCGCGCCAAGTGGTTTAGGGGAAAAACCAAAATCCCCAAATGGGTTATTTAAATATCTGTGGCTAACAGGCTTTAAAGGATATACTATAATTTATTTCTTCTAACGAGGTATTTCCAGCATATCGTAAACATTTTAAATCTACTACGAAACTATTTTTATTATGAAAGTATAGTGAAATCTGGTAGGGAAATATTTCTTGTGCTATGAAGAGTTTAGTTATGTTTTTAACAAAGAAAGTGCAAAATTTCAACTTGGAATGAAGAAATTATTTCGTTCTAACTGTACGAATTCCTCCTGGTTTGAAGGAATTATGGATTTCCAATTAAGGATCACTTATTTTCTTGAAGTAAATCAAACACTTGACACCTTACCTAAGTAACAAATATATTTAGTATAATTATGTGAAAATGGGTGTACAAAGCACTTGAACTTAGTTGAGACACTTAGAGAGTCACTCCGCGTGCAACTTTTTAGAGTTAACTGCCTCAAGGGCCGAATTAAAACTCCGAAGTTAACTGGCTCAAGACCAAATTGAAACTTGTGAGTTAACTGGCTCAAGACCACATTGAAACTTGTGAGTTAACTG
>JARFOC010066911.1:0-16843 GCA_031763485.1 Osmoderma eremita | reverse complement strand
ATTCCCGAAACACGTGTCGTCCCGAATTAATTAATACTTGTGCGGGAGGAGTAATCCGAACAGTGTGTTTATCCTAAAATATTGTTTTTTATCACACAAAAAAAATTATTAATTTTTTTTGGGACCAAATTTACAAGTAGTTTCTGCTTTTTACTCCTTTTTTCTATAGTCAACACACCCGTGTGTGCATAGAAGTTGGTATGTAAATTGTAAGTTAGAAATGAAGAAAAACATTTTTGTCTTATATGTAAATCGTAAAGAATTGCAAGGACTGTGCGCTGGTATCAATTTACAGTAGAAAAAGAAGTGAACAATCGCCTTCCTTTCTTAGACAGCATGGTAATTAGGAACAACGATAATAAGCTAGAAATCGATATCTATAGAAAAGATACAAGTACTAGAAGGTTTGAGGATATGAATTATTCCTACCAACAATTGTGATATTTACTATCCAGAAATTGGATGGTGTTATTTTCTCATACAAGTAATAGGACTTTTACTACAATTTCACTGTTACAATTTGATGAGAAAATTTTCTACAAATTATACTTGTCACTATATGTACTACAAACTGTACAATTGTATCAAAATTAACTGCATTTTCCTCTCAGCGAATAATACGCCATAAATTACTATAATATTTGCTCTGCCGTTTATACCAATGATATACCCATCTACGTACAATACCCCGACCGTGCATTTGGAGCAATTATAGTTCTCAAAAGCTCCACTCGTCCTTTGATCTCGGCAAGTCTCCTTTTTGACGTAGGATTTTGCGGTGGCTGTGACGTTACGATGATGACACACACGCGAGGACCCTTTTATTGTTTAAACTTTAAACCATTCGCTATGTGTGCGCCCGGGAATGGGACGCGTGGAAAGGCGAGGGTAACGTCGGAACGATGTATATGGCTGGGGTGTCTTTACACGCACACACATGGGTTATTACGTTGTACGAAGCTTCTTCGTTCCGTGGTCCTTTATCTTTACGCTCTGGGGATCCGGCCGGTTATTTAAATTACTTTCGATTAATGTTTGCGCAGGACAAAAGGTTATCTAGTTGTAATTTCGAACGTTTGCTGTACGCGAAACGGATATGTAGTGCCGCTGGGGTTAGTTAATTGAAGTTAATTTGTTTTAATTGCTGTCGGGTGCATCCTTTGGGTTATATTAATTTTCTTTAATACAGTTGAAGTAATTCGCTGCAGTTGTGCCATAATCGTTTTGTTTTTGTTAAAATTTTTAAAAAGCTCCCGACAGATCTAAGTCCCAAACATACCGGCCGTCACCCTTAAGCTTCGCTTTTGAGCAATGAAAACATTGTTAACCGCTTTAGAGAGACACAATAATAAAATACCGTGTCTCAATCTATACCCAATATTAGTATGATAAACCGAGACTTGTTGTTCAAATGAAAAGACACGTTTTCGATTTCTAAAGATATAACAAAGAGAGGGTGGAATTTACTACATAACATATCACAGTGATGTTTCCAATTTATATGTGCTTCGACAACTAAATCTAAAAACTAAACTTCTTGTACATTACTTAAAGTTCATTCAATGTAATGTAATGTATTAGTTCTTGTCAGAACTCGATTATTGCAGTACTTGATAATTTGAGGTATGTTCTGTCTATTGTAAGTGCAAAAAGGTGTTTACTGAGAATTATTACAGGGTGTTCAGTGTTTTAATGTGGCTGAAGAAGTATTGGACCGAGATGATAACCCATTAAAATCTTACTTACTGAACAATGGCTTCTATACCGTGCAGGAATTTTTAAATAAAAGCTTTATAGTGTAATTGTCTGTCACTCCTGTTTATACAATATCCGCGTCCTTTACATTACCGGCAAATATCTATTATATGCTTGCATATTCACATGTATTATTGTTTGTTTATTCATATTTATAAATCCGCGGCTGGGCGTTAGATGTCTCTGGAGATTTTTCTAAAGGCATGTGCAAACTCGAAGTTGACGATACGGCGTACTGAACGAGCGACAGTGCACTGATGAGGACGTGCACTGATGAGGACTAAGCAGTCCGAAACAGCTGTCTGTACGTGAGGATGTCTGGAGCTATACAATCAGACGTGTTGTGTGATCCCAGAGGTATATTTATTAATTTTTTTGGTATATTATATACTTCATTTTAGAACGTACGTGCCGGCTATTGGCAGAAATCTTTTTTCGACATATTTATATTATTGACATCTATTGTAATAGATATTACAATAAAAAAATCCCCAAGGAAAACATATACGCGCCAAAAGTTAATGGCTCCCAATCTGTACTCGCAGCTGAAGCATGATAGCTCGAAGTCGGCATCAATAAAAAAGCTTGGACTCGGCGAAAAAATTATGTGGAATATTGTGAAAGATATTATTGATTGATATTACGCGAATCATAAATTTACCCCCTAAAAAACGTGTTGGTCAGACAACATATCATCATTTGGACGAATATGAAAAATCCAGAATTTCTTTCTGCAAAATGAATTACCTTTCCGTACAAAAATATTAAGCGTAAATATAATATTTATTGTACATTGAAATCATATAAATTCTTTATTAGGTTGTTAACGAAGATGACACTTTACTTGAATTCAAGCGAACAACATTATGGAAAATTTTAAAGCAATTGTTGTTTAAAACTGGCAAAAGCGAAATTTATTACTTTCGTAATAAATTTTAACAGTTTCATCGTAGATTTAAAATTTTCATGGTATGCTAGAAATTTTTTGTTAGAAAAAATTAATTATAGTAGTTCCTTTAAAACGTGCTAGCCAGAGATAACCGTGTAAAAATGCCATTATCGGCGCATGGTTTATTGCTGGAATCACCATACTAGCAAAAGCAATGAAGGGGGTACAAGCATTAAAGACGGACTCGAGTTTCTGCCTACCAGGCGTCATCAGCGTCTCTCCGAATGCTAAACCCACTTTCATCGCTAATGTTTCGCGAAGTTATTGCGAAATGTCCTAGCCACTTGCATGCGTCGCGACATACCCCATTTAGGGGACACCGGTCAAACACACAAGTCACCGAGACAAATGCAATAGCGCCAGTAATGCAGTAGACTTCATCTAGTTCGTATAGTGCATGGACTGTCATTCCCGCCAGAAGGACTGCGTATGTTGTTGTGATTCCAGAGACAGCTTAACCATGACGTAACATAAGAAACATCAAAAATGCCAAAAACAATCAAGATTTCAAATTTTGTCCTGATAGCGCCTTGGGATAAAACTTTGCTGGTATTTTTCCAAATCTGAATCCGGATTCTTTCTTCTCTGGGTGAGTAGCCCAATAGTTGACGACTTCCTCGTCCCAGTAATACTCAAAACTCCTGAAAACAGCCTTGTCTAGAGGCTGAAGTTCATGTGTTGTGTTACTGGGCAAGCACAACCAGGAAATATCTAGAGTTTCCCTAGCTTCTACCACACTGAGGTCTACTTACTTGATTACTTAATGAGATGATGTCATCCGCTGGGTAGACGATCGTTCCTTCCACCCCGGCCTATTGTGGAGCGGATGGCATCTTAAAGTTCATCCAACAAGTCCAGGCCCTTGAAGCAGCTCAGAATCCTATTGTATGAGGAATTTTTCAGGTCAGCTAGAGTACTAATGTCCCTACCAAAATTGGTGAACCTGATGCGGGTGTCCGCCGGGCAGTGGCACATAACGTGCTCTACTGTTTCTTCATCCTCCATGCACAGCCGGCATTCGGTTTCTTCCGATAATCCGATTATGTATAGGTGTTTTCTGAGTTTGCAGTGAGTGACCCGGGACCCAGATTACGGTTAGTTTATTGGACGCACTGAAGTCTAGATGGGATGCCGCTCCATCCATTATTAGTAAGGCATGGTCTTCCGATTTGTACTTAGCAAAATGGGACAACCACTGAATGAATACTTTGGTTGTCATGCTACCCTTTGGTGTTATTTCGATAGTTGTACCTATCGGCATACCATCCATCCATTCCTCCTCTTTTCTCTTGCCTTTGAATGGTACCATGAGAGGTATGGCCTGACCCAGAGCATTTCCACACGCCACAACCGTGACATTACGGTGCATACCGGAGCAATAACGTGGAGTCTCTTTTCTCCTTTTCTGGCTAAAACTTGTTGTCGCAAATGAATCGTTAATCTTATCTCTTTTTCATCCATGTTATAAATTAACTATGGAGTTTCGAACAACTGCCTCTCGGTTAATAATGCCTTAAATTTCGTAAAGTAGGGTTTAGTGACTGCGCTTTTCTTTGTACTATCTCTTTTCGCCGTAAAAGAAACAGCTTCATCCGTTTTCGACCGGCTATTTGCAACTGGCTCTTGAAATTATGTTTTTCCCCGGCTTTGAACAAAGACTATTTCTGCAAGTCTAATTATTCGTCTTGATAGTTCATCATCTTCTTCTTTCGTTAAAATGGAACTTCTCCTAAGTCCTCTTTCGTTACTTCCAGTTAATAAATGATTTCTTATCGTCCATCGAGGGACATCATAAAGTTTGGCTGCTCGAAGAACCGGGGTTCCATTACAAATAGCTTGAAAGGCTTCTTTTAACGCAGCTTCGGTCCATTTAGCCCTTTTGTTAGCAGACATATTATAGTATTTACCTGTAAAAAATAAAAATAGTTTACATATGTATCTAATAAGGCCACAGGTTCCGAATAAGGCCATCTCGAATCCAGATATTCGAGATGGCCTTATTCGGAACCTGTTCCCTTATTAGTTTTCTGACGTACAAATGTTTGAATTCTTGGGGTTAGGTTGACGGACAGCCGGAATAATTTGCGTTCCATCCAAATATTTCATTTCATTCAAATTGCCGTCGATAACAAATGGTTCCATAATGTTATCACTCAGAATACTCGCCCAAACGTTAAGTTTTTGCGGGTACTGAGTTCTTATATTATGGACCAGATGTTGATTTTCTCGAGACCAATATCGCACGACAGGGATTATGATTTCGATGACGTGGAAATGAGAACTCGCCGGAAAACAGAATACTCCATTAGGTGTATTAGAGGGATTTGAGGCTGTTAGTCTATTTGTTAGTATTTACGGCGATTCCCAGCCACACAACCAAACGCTTTGACGACCCCTTCAATCGTCGAAGGCGAAGGAATATAACGATCCACGTACTCTACGGCAAATAGATCGACCGTGATTTGGTAGGAATTTCCAGCAAGATAGCATGTTATGATTTGTACCTTCTCTGCGGTTGTATAAACTAACATAGTGTATTCGAAATCGGCGATCAGTTGTTGGAACTTTACGTACGCATAGACAGATGTACGCGCTACGTACAATACAATCTCGCACCCCGATGAGAGCCGAGCATATGTGTATATAATTTCACAACAAAATTAGTAAACTAGTGAGCTGCAATGAATAAAGCGTTTTGCCATTTATATTAATCTTGTCCACATTAGTCTCTAGTTAAAGGAAAAAGATTTATTTATAGACCCACTTCTAGAAGAGAGTTGGTACAATACAATATTTCATGTTTTAGAGGTGGTACACCAACCTAGCAAATATATCCGTGATTAAAAGAGTGCAGGGCCGTTTACCTGTCGGCGACCTAAATCATTTTCACCACCGACCAATTACTGGTCAGACGTCTTTAATACCAACTATAAATTATAATTCCAATAGGAAATACGCAATGCGTTATAAATTATACAACAACATGATATTATTTATTCCCGACGTCTAAGTGTAACAACGCCTACTACACAAAGTAGCACTATGTGAATTAATACTCATCCGACAAGCGCTATTGTTACAAAGTTTAGTAAGAACATGAAAAACGTGTCCTTGAAAGTCATAAGACCCATAATTTTGTATTTATTTGGTATTTGCGCGGTGTTAATATTTGCTATAGTGTAGTTAATGTTTTGAAGGAAGTATTGCTCTTATGGAGATCATACTCCACGTTGCCAAATCTATCTAGGTAATTAATTTTCCATATGTTGTCGCTCTGTACTATAGTAAATTTTATGTTGCCAACTCATAACTGTCAATCTGTGAATTTATCATCGAAAGATTTGTATTTATGGGTTATGTTCAGTTATTTTCTTAATACCTAACCTTAAAGAAAACACAAGGGAACATCAAAATACACATATTATCCCTACTATTGCTGTTAATCACGTGTAATATTGTATTTATTTACATATATGGATTTACACATTATAAATACACAAATATTTACGCGTGTATGCCTACAACAAATTAAAAATCATTTCTATAATAAATTTGTCAAATTAAATAGTATCGGAAGACTATAAATATGATCATGATTAGGCTAATGTTAACTCAATAATAAATTCTTTGGTTTCATCTTGCAACTCGTCCAATTTCCATATTTCTTCTTCAACTAAAATTGATGAGATATAAGTAAAATAAAACCAATATGCTAAATGTCAATTGTCTTACTTTCCATAACATCTTTAATGTCATTTTGCCATTTCTGTACTGAAACATTGTCGTATCCTTGCTGAATAAGCGCAGGAATATCTCACACTTGAAATCTTGTATTATTTATTGTGCCTTATATAATCCTTGATATGTGCCCATACCACCACTTCAACGGGATTTAAGGTACGGTGGTAATCTCAGAATGGTGTGTCCCTGTTGAGCGGCTCCTTCATCGAGTACATATTTATTGTACTTGTTTTTTTTTGTTGCGATACTATTTCCAGCAAATCACGCTTTAATAATCCCTTCACAATGGAAACTGATTTGTTCGAAGATAAATACGTAATAGAAGACAAGAAAAAGTGGGAGAATACAAGTGACAGAAAGATGAATCGAAATTGACAAATGACAGAAACAATGATTAATGCCAACAGCCACCAAATAATATTTGGCACAATCCCCGTTATAGAAAGGGATAGGGATTATACAAATACGTATAAGATAAAAAAGGATGGATATGGTCCATAAGAGCAATACTTCCTTTAAAACGTATGCTGCACTATTCACGGATTTCTCTCGGTTTGAATTAAAAACAGAACAAAAATTGGAGTATTTATTGTTGAAAAAGAAGTTAAATCAGTTCCTCCTAAACATATTGTGTGATTAAAAATACAGTATTTATACACTTTTTTTAAATAAAATTACTGCAGCATGTCTTGTAATTCAGTTATTTTCATAAAACACAGTAAAAGAATCTACTATTTTATTGCCATCTTTTATCATGCTGCCAATCTTAATAAACATTTGTAGACAATGAAAACATTAACCACAATCATTTCGTTTCTTACAACAATAAATTGTTCTTGCAGTGCCCACCTTTCTTTATCGTCTTTGTGCAATCAAAACACACATAAAACGTATGCTGCAGTATTCACGGATTTCTCTCGGTTTGAAATAAAAACAGAACAAAAATTGGAGTATTTATTGTTGAAAAAGAAGTTAAATCAGTTCCTAAACTTATTGTGTGATTAAAAATACAGTATTTATACACTTTTTTAAAATAAAGTTACTGCAGCATGTCTTGTAATTCAGTTATTTTAATAAAACACAGTAAAAGAATCTACTATTTTATTGCCATCTTTTATCATACTGCCAATCTTAATAAACATTTGTAGACAATGAAAACATTAACCACAATCATTTCGTTTCTTACAACAATAAATTGTTCTTGCAGTGCTCACCTTTCTTTATCGTCTTTGTGCAATCAAAACACACAGCCACTAGGAGTACTAAAAACAGCCATCATAGCGGCGCTTTTAGTATCCCCTAATTACATAGAATGTAGCGGTCAAACGTGCAATCATTGCCTATTGCAACATCAATCCCGCACTGTGTCATGCCGGGAAGACATCGGCAAGAGCTGGTAGAAGCGCCGATTGTATGCCATCCCCGCTATCTTCGCAAAAAAACGTTTATCCTTAATTCGCTTAAGTCTACTGAAGATAAAATAGACGATTGAGAAGAACTAGTCGCCGTTCAATAATAAAGTTGTAATTGATGTGTGCCTTTGGAGGAACTTCTTTGATTTGCAATCGGAAGTGAAGATGGCGCTAATGATAGCTATTAAGAACAATAAGAGATAAAAGTTGCTATTATATCCCATACTGCGTAGGGAGGCTGAGACGATCTATAGTGGTATTTTTACGCACGACTAAATAATTATTTTGTTACTTTTTTGAACTTTTTCTTATGTAAAGGTATGCTTGTGATACAGTGTTGTTTTCAGAAAAAGAATCTCCATCAGAATCATAAAAAAGTATAGTTTTATTTAAAAGCAAACTTGACCCTAAAACCCTAATACAATTAAGGGTTATAAATAATTTGATAGGCTACATCCAGGCGTTTAATTTTCCGTTTCAATTATTGAAATCGGTCTATAATTAAAGGCGATACGGACTCGTCTTTTTTATAGGACATCCCGTATATAAATATATTTCCTTTTCATAAAATTGACTTATCCCCAAAGCTACAATATTTTAATTTCCTATATTTCATATTTTACGTATACTTCATTGATAAAAATTGCAAATAATGTCACCAACATTGTTTGTAGTTTTGGACGGCACACGAATAATTATTTCATGGTAATTTTGAATAATCTCGTCCTCAGGTATGCGTGGAAGACGGCGGAACCAAACTCCCGCGGATACGGGGGCCCTACTCTGCATACTTCGTTTCCTTTTTGCCTGTCCATCACCCCCTTATTATTTTACTTAACAATCGATGAGTGTGGATGAAGCACGCACGTTTGTACGTCAGCTGCAGGATCTAGATCTGCTTATGTATGTAATTAGTGGCCTGTCCGCGCGATGGCACACATCTTTTCTTATCGCGACTGTCAGTACAAATACAATACAAGACGATCTGCACGACTCTAAAACGATGATGTGTGTAAATGACTTAGGTTCTTTGCTGCCAGCGACAAATGTATCAAAGGAGCTGTGTGTGTTGTATGGAGATTGAAATACATATACCGTGCGAGCAACAAATCCCGAGAACCACGTGACCCGCAATTTAGTAATTTTTTGGTTTAAGATTGGTTTTGTTAGTTGGCAGCATGGGTTGGCAATGATAATGCCATTAACGTGCATATCAGTTTACATGTCATCTAGTTTTACTGTTTAATATTTTTTAATATTAATATAAATAATATTTTGGCTTTGTTTTTTCGCTGTAAAACAAATACATCTATGTCTTTAGGTGTCTTTTAAGGAAGTTGTCGGAAAGCTCTAAAGAAAAATCTACACACGCATCCATATAAATTGACTGTGGTCCAGCAATTGTATCTTAACAACACTTCAGGTTTTCTGGTGAGTATAGGTGTGGCGACTCCTAGTCGTCGTAGAAGACCCCATTCCTTTCGGCTGGAGGTTATAAAATCCATATTTTCTGTCGTACTTTCCCATCGCTCCCTTCTTACATAATTGAGCGATTTCAGTATTTCCAGTTTTCTCATACTCATTATATAATTTTTCCGTGTTCTTGCTCCAGCAGTATTTTTTTTTCTATATCCGCGGGGTATGTTGCGCTTAGCGCTTCCAATCAGTACGCCAACAAAGCTTCCATAGTTTTCTGATTTTGGTGGGATCCACCGTAGGTCAACTTCTTTAGAATATAACGCCCAGTCTGCCTTTCGGAAGTTCCATCTTGGTGTAGGTGTATATTCTATCAAGAGTAGCTGAATTCCGATATTGGTAATAATTGGGCGGTGTTGGCTTCGTGGGCAACTTCGTAAGACCTTCCTCATATGAGGTGGGGGGACTTGCGATGAATCAGTTGTAACAAAGCACAGATCGGGGTTTGTGTCGCTCTGCCATCGTACTGAATGAAAGGTTTTAAGATCTTTAGCATCAAAGACCAGGTGGGGATTCAGCCTATCCATCCAGTTTGATAGATTGTCTACGTTCTCGTCATTGTTGAGTATCCCCAGTTAACATGGTGGCAGTTGAAGTCTCTCAAATATACTCCTGGGTGGTTTAAGGTTGGAAGTGGGGGATTTGACAATCCAATATTGGATAGACGGCTGATATTGTCATTCCTGAAATCTTATAGCCTGGCATCTTCGCTCTGGTATGGAGTCGGGTGTCATTTAACAAGTGGGTTTCTTACAGTGATATGATATCAACATTATATCTGCGGCTATTCTACTCAGATGTTCGCATTTGTCTCGAGATAAACCTTCATTGTTAAGTTATAAGATATGGATATAGGACCCAATATCTCTTGTCAGTTGGCTCTTACGAGTGCCGCTGGAGTTTTGGTTTTGTAAATCTAAATGGCCGTGAGAGACGTTCAGTCTAGTTCAACCGCCATGTGTGTAGACTTTTTGCCGCTCTGCTCTAGCAGAACGTTGCCAGGTATGCACTATCTTGGAAGTTGTCTACACGTCGCATACCATATTACTAATGGTTCAAGGAAAATTTAAACAACGACGATGTACTAAACCTCCGAGGAAGCGTAGATCAGCGCAGAAAATCCTCATTTTGTGGAAAGCAGTTATCAAGACGACGTATTATTGGACCAATATTTTTTTATAACACCATAAGTGCAGAGATCTACCGTAATGATTTGCTACAGCCATTTATTGACCAGCTACGCGATGACAAGATTAGTGAAGGATACTTTCAACAAGATGGAGCTACAGCACATATAGCTCGGGAAACTTTGACTTACCTTGGTGAATTTTATGACGATAGGCTAATTAGTAGTCATCGATGGCCTCCCAGATCTCCAGATTTAACACCTTTAGATTTTTATTTGGTTATTTGAAAATCAGAATTTATAAGAATCGTTTACACAACCTTGATGAATTGCAAGCAGCCATTCTAAGAGAAATTAAGGACATAGCACAAGAGACTTTAATAAAGGTCTTTGATGATATGAAAAGTAGAAGGCTTGCATGTTATAAAACAAAGTTAAAAATTTTTTTTTAAATTGATTTGATTTTTTATATGTTCCGTAAATACTATTTAAAGATTAGTATCTATCTTATCTTTTTGTAATAAATCTCGATTATTTTAACTTATTTTATAAAGTATCACCTTAGTACCTATAAAGAAAACAGTGCTACACCACTGGTTTCAATTGATATATTTAAGTTGGCGACATTTTCAGTCACGTGATTCTCGGGATTTGTTGCTCGCTGCATTTCTTCTGCTAGAAAAAGCTTATTCTACCAATAATGATTTCGCTATTGAAAATATGGGATATATCCTAAAATCCTAAATATCCTAAAATTAATTTATTACATATCCCTTCCAACATAAACACCTCAAACCATAAAATCTCGCTTAATAATAGGAGAAATTAGTTAATTCATTTACTACAATTTGATTTCTCTGAATTACAGTCTAAATAAAATATATTTGAAACGCCACTTGTAATTTGTCATCGACAAATGTCATATTCCTAACCTAGAAACGTAAACACACTTTATTGCCATGGGAGAGATCATCAATTAGAGACAATTAGAGGTGGTCTCGATAACATTTATTGGTTCCTCCTTCATTCATCTATGGTATATCTATTTTCTGGAACCCCTTTAAGATTATAGAAATTTGACCATGTTTATTCCCATAATCAAAGAAGAATTTTCATATGTTCATAAAATATTAAAATATAAATTTTCTACTCTAAACTTTTGAAGAATTACTTGAAATGGTAGTTGAAATGATCTTAAATCCTTTAAAATCAGATATTTTTCGTATGGATAATGTAAAATTAATTATATACATATATATAGATCAGCTCGACAGGCCTTGTGGCCCTTGGCTTCAATTTTCTTCACTATCCTCCTCCAACCGTCCCCAGATCTTCCTTGACCCTCTGTAGCCATTTTTTTCTAGGTCGTCCTTTTCTTTTCCTCGTACCTCCTCCCCGCATTAGATCTCTCTTCGGCCATCTATGACTTGCCATTCTTGCGGTATGACCCAACCATCTGACCTTTTACGGCTTCACTATCTGGATTATCGAAGGTCTGTTATATAATTCCGCTATTTCCGTGTTAGTCCACCTTCTCCATTCCTGCTCCACCCTAATTCCACCAAAAATTTTCCTTAAGATCTTTCTCTCCCATACTCTAAGACTGCTCTCCTCTCGTTTATTCATAATCCACGTTTCACACGCATAGGTGACTGTTGGCCGTATCATAGTTTGATATATTCTACATTTAGGGGCTCTAGATATGGCGGCTCTGCTTCACCTGGCTATTCTCTGTTCTATTTCGTGCACCTCGTCTATATTTGAAACGCCTCTTGTATTTTGTCATCGACAAATGTCATATTCCTAACCTAGAAACGTAAACACACTTTATTGCCATGGGAAAGATCATCATTTAGAGACAATTGGAGTGGTCTCGATAACATTTATTGGTTCCTCCTTCATTCATCTCTGATATATCTATTTTCTGGAACCCCTTTAAGATTATAGAAATTTGACCATGTTTATTCCCATAATCAAAGAAGAATTTTCATATGTTCATAAAATATTAAAGTATAAATTTTCTACTCTAAATATTTAAAAATTACTTGAAATGGTAGTTGAAATGATCTTAAATCCACTAAAATCAGATGTTTTTCGCATGGATAAAGTAAAATTAATTAAAAAGAGAATTAAAATCAGATAAGGCCCTCCAGACAGACCTTGGGAAATGGTATTATTGCATCATTACACATCGCTTGGTTCATTAAGAAACAGTTTGATTACGAAACACCTGGCCCGCCTCTGAACTATTATCACTTTATGGTTAAAAGCCACCGCATCCAAAAAGCCTATGAACGCCCCACGGTGTTCCCCCGATACCCGCGTGACAGATAGCGAAACGGGTCACGTGACCCACAGATACTCGACACGTGGCAATCGCCGTAATTCACCCCAACTGACTGTTCCAACTCGGGAATTTTCATCGTCGTATAATGCAACGGTACGTCATTTTTGATAGCGGTTAAACGTCGTTGTGTATAGTAACATTATAGTAGGCTCATCAGGGTAGTGGTGGGTTTGGTCATTCGACGCCAATAATTCTTGTAGTCGCATTGATTGATGCGACAGAAAATCTTTCCAGTTTTTTATCATTCACGCAGAGAAAAAAAAAGTAAATATCTTCTCTCTTAAATAACTGACAGATATTCAATTCAAATTTGTTTCCAAATCAAGTACGTATTAATGAAATGAAGCGTGTGAAAGGAGGGTTGTAGCTTTTCCATCTTTAAACGACCTGGGAACACGTGTTTCGGAAGGCGGATCCACTAACACCTAGATGATACCTGTAATGGATTTGGTGGCAGCTGGATTAGTTAGGGTTGCTTCGGTGTGAAAAGTTTTTATGAAACTAGATCACGCGATTAGTCAAATCTTCTGATTTGACTCTAATGGCAAGAAGAATAGGGGATATTGAATAATGGACAACTGGAGCAAGTTAAGCATTTAAATACTTGGTAATAATAGCTACAGAAAATTGAAACAGAATTGAATGGAAAAGTAAGCCTCAATTCAAAACTCTACTAATTGTAAGTAATGATATATTTGGTAAAAGAGAACTGTCGATAAAAGCTTGAATAAGAGTGATGCATATTGCTTTGTTTGTCATAGCGTTGAATGAAGTTTGG
Source organism: Osmoderma eremita (assembly GCA_031763485.1). NCBI lineage: Eukaryota > Metazoa > Arthropoda > Insecta > Coleoptera > Scarabaeidae > Osmoderma > Osmoderma eremita. The sequence continues at coordinate 3,259 of JARFOC010066911.1, read as the reverse complement.
TTAGGAATTGTGGTAGACGTAGAATCTATGGGACAGAAATAAATCGAATCGTTTTTGACATGGTTCTGCCACATCTGCGAAATATCGATACGAGATTAGCTAAAAAAAGTCTGGAATGGGAAACCAAGAAAAGAGGATAATTGAAAGACCTATAGAATGAGATGAAATGATATACTTAATAGTTTTACTAAATTTGATTTTACCTAATTTTGTCAAAACGTTTTCATTATTTGATTTTGATATGAACAATGAATCAGGTCTATCGTAGAATCATTCAAGATTGTCTTAAATCGAATATTTGTCTCTTAATTATAATACTGGCTCGTAGCTCTTGGAAATTACTGAGCCCTGTCATCTGGGAGCTATAGATTGAAAATTTATTTTAACCACAGAAAAGACGAATTCCCAAGGAGTTGTCATTAGTGAACAGAAATACTAGTGGTGATATGGTAGCCTGCTGAAGGGTATATGTTCCAAGGTTCTTCTTACTTTAGCCAGAGATACTGACTACAACTTTTTTCATTTGCAGTTTAACTGAAGATGACATCTTAGTTGTCGAAGTGCATATCTAGAGTAATTTCTTGGAATAACACTACTTTGATCTGTTGAAGAACACATCGTCTGAGATTTTGACCTTGGCCACAGATCTAACACAATTTTTCCATTTTAGTTTCTATTGAGGATGGCAACTTAGTTATCGAAATACCTATCTACATTTACCTATTTATTGAAGTGGTACGAATATTCTCATTTTGATCTTTCATTTCAAGTCATTGTTTCTATTATTTTATATTACGCTTCAGAAAGTTAATAGTCGATTCTGACATATATTATTCTTGAAAGAATTGCAAGGACTGTGGGCTGGTATCACTAATACGCAGTATCGGGAAATCCACACCGCACAAATTAATTTAATAAAATTCCATTGCCATTCGGGAATTGGTTGATAATGGGAGCTGACGTGCTCTCGAAACATATGTACCGAATTTTATTAAATTAATTTGTGTGGTGTGGATTTCCCGATACTGCGTATTAGATATATTATTTTGTCAAAACTCCTTCAGCAGTTCATCATTATGAGCCATCCTGTTGAAACTAAATGGTATCTAACTAGACATTGTGTTAGGTTTGCACGGTTGATATTGAAATATCTGGTAGCTGGACTAAATACCGTGGTGGATTTAATGTTCCTTTACCTGAATGAAGGTCCAAACTACATTTTTAGTCACCTAGAAAGTAAACACAAACAATTATCATTTCAGAATATTAATATTGGATTCACGCATCGTTCCATATAAAATTCTCACAAAGTTCATTGGTATTTATCAACAAAAAAATGTATTTTGATTTCATTCCAATTTATAAGAAAAAAAAGGTATTTACTTTTTTCAGTAGTTGTTTGGGAATCCCCTCTTAACTCGATACATAAATCCAATCAACACAAGCACATGTACATACATACACTGGTAGAAGTGTTTACTTGAAGCAAGAGTGCCTGTTTTAATCCAAGACGGCTGCAGTCATATCCCACAATAGAATTATTGTTTTGAATCAAGCAAATTATATTCTTAAAAATATTTTATTATCTGGATACAATTGTGTTTTTAGTGCTAAACAATTCTAATGTATTAATATAAGTAAATGAAAATTTGAAGCAAGAAAATATTTTATAAAGTTAAAACAGAAATTATTTAAAACACAACTCCGATATATATTTTTTCTTAATGTAAAATAATGCGGTTCTTGTAATAATACTGTTCGACTTATAGTTGGAATGTGTGTGCTGGTATGGTTGTAAGGTTGACGTATGGATGGCGTTGCTACGGAGAATGAGCACAATACAGCAGTATGTATATATTCATTGAGTAACACGTAACGCAGTCGCAGAGAATAAAGGTTAGAAAAGTTAAACGAGACAGATTTAAAGTGTTTTATTTCTCACATTCAAAAAGAATACAAGTTTCAAGGGTTGAGCATCACGCAACACATCCAAACGAATCAACAAATACTTTTTCCAAATTTATGTTTCTTTATTAAGCCAAATGATTATTTGAAATCAGGAAAAATATTTTCTAAAGTAAGATCAGGTTCTGTTTTGATTTAATATTTTTTGTTGTGAAATAAAACGGCTTTTTAAGAAAAATATTTTCTGAAATTAATATGAGATTCTGTTTTGATTCAATATTTTTTGTTTTGAAATAAAACGGATTTTTTAAAACAATATATTTACTCATTTCAAGCAATCATTTCTACCAGTGTACTTATAAATATCCCTAGCATACGGTATATACATATATACAAGCTTTGGCGTGGTTTCCATGTAGATCTGTTTCGGGCTGTTCCCTCGGTAATTGTCTATGAAGTATAGCGCCGATGGTGTCTCAACCCACGGCATTCGTGTTACAAAATACGTTTTTTTTTCTTTTTTTTTTGTTGAAAGATGTTTGGATAGCCGGCTCTTTTCTGCTTCAAACGTTTAACGCATTCCCAACACTTATAAGAGCGTCTAATGGCCAGATACAATGGGCCATAAGTTATGATGCGGCGAGTGTGTGTGATGCAATGAAAATACTGCTTTAATCGTCTCTCTATCTACCGCTACAGTACATAGAACGCCGGGAAACTTGTAATGCGGTATATGTAGATTAATAATGGGGTTGTATATTTGGAATGGTTCAAATGTGACTTCTGATTAACCTCAATGTCACAACGTGACATAATTGCACATATGATTTTGAATTTCTTTATTGATGTTAATACGGTTCGATGAATCAGAATCCTCAGATTGAAGTAACTACGCAAATTTTGAAAAATATGGCAAATAAGAAATTTAATTGATTAAAATTCTGACACAATATGAAAATTAAATTAGAATTAAAGTAGAATCGATCTCTCTTCCGAAACTTCAAATACCCAGGTTCCTTTCTTCTTCTTAGACGATTATCACTTATTTGCTTGTTTTACTTCGGCTTTTATAGATTCTAATTTGACGTTATTTGCATCGTTTCTTACTAAGCCAGTAGACCGTACTATGTTTCTTACAGTGGGTATAAGTCTAATAGTTTTGTTGCAACTTCTGGAGTTCCGCAAGGGTTAAATCTTGGCCCCCTCTTTTTCTGTGTATATACAAATGATCTCTTGTCGCAGTTGGATTGTAAGGTGCTTGCATATGCAGATGATAGTAAAATCTTTCGAAATATACAGTCTTATGATGATTGCAATATACTGCAACGCAATTTAAATCTTATAAGTACTTGGT
>JARFOC010066843.1:0-16858 GCA_031763485.1 Osmoderma eremita | reverse complement strand
ATCGAGGTGGTAAGGGTATTTTTTATTATTTTTTACTATTTTAAGCCACCGTATCCTATTTTGTATTTTATATGAAATAGATGTGTTTTAATTTTCTACCTTCCTATCACCGACGACTAATTTTGGTCATATGAGTTACTAGAGGATACGACGACATTTTAAACATATATATATATATATATATATATATATATATATACGCGATGCAGGTACTGTTCTTAGAGCAGGAAAGTGGAAAAATTAATACCACCCTCCGTTCAAGGCGTGAAACTGGAATTTTCAGAAAATGTAAAATATCACATTTGACAAGACATTAACCTGGAATCCGCATCTGGAAAAGGTATCCTCAAAGGTCAAGGCTGTACTTATGGTCTTGTCTCAGGGGATGTGGAAAGTCTTGGAGGCTATCCCAAAACCTAATTCACTGGTTCTATGTAGTGGTAACTTGGTGGCGGAAAACGCAACAAGCTATGGCCACAACAAAACTCACATCCATACAAAGGATGGCGAAGAAATTGCTCCAGTAATTGCCATGACGGTAGCATTTTCTTCCTCCTGCCTATTGCTTTGGAAAGGAAGGCCAGATTAACAACATTTCGCCTCTGGCATATAGTACTCATGTGTTCTTGGCAAATATGCTGTTAGCTACGGTAATCTCCGACGGCATGCTGGGAATGCCAACTTACCTGATGTGCGCACGACACATGATCGACACATTCTTCACTAACTTCTATCCAAACGGAGAGGAATGGAGATGTAACAAAACCAAAACTGACGCAAGTAGACACCTGCTGGCTTGCGGATGGATCGAGAGCACAGCAGGGCGTTGGCGCAGGAATATTCTGCAGTAACCTGAGAGTTGAAAAACACTACAATCTCGGGCAATATGCAACGATTTTTTAGGCTGAAATCTATGCTATTGAGATGTGCGCAAGAGTGATTTTGAAGAAAAACCTCAAACCCTAATCAATAAAAATTTTCAGTGACAGTCTTGCTGTATTGAAAGCATTGGAGGCGCACAAATGCCACTTTAAACTGATCTGGAGCTGCAAAACCATTCTAAATACAATAGCGGCGTCAAACAAACTAACTCTAATCTCGGTCCCGGGTCACTCCCTCATTCAAGGCAATGAGATAGCCGGCACCCTTGCAAAAGAGGCTGTCGCGGGGTGCTTCCAGAGTCCAGAGCTGGCAATTGGCATATCAATCTCGATAACCAAACAACAAATTTGTTTCTGATTAAAACAGGAAGTACTCCAATTTTGGAGCAATTCTCCTGACGTGGTACATGCGAAAGATTGCATTTCACTCAATCATGTCAGAACTGGAGAATTACTAAAACTTTACCGTAAAAGGGTCAAAATAATTACTTCTGAGTTTACAGGTTACTGCAGACTCAGAAAACACCAACACAGAATCGCGTTATCGGAAGAAACCTAATGCCGGCTGTGTATGGAGGGCGAAGAAACTGTAGAGCACGTCATGTGCCACTGTACTGCGGCCACCCGAATCAGGTACTCCATCTTTGGGAAGGAAATTTCTTCCCTAGTTGACCTGAAAAATTCCTCATTGAACAAAATTCTGAGCTACCTCAAGAACCTGGACTTACAAGTCACTACACCAAGTAAAGTAAAGTAGGTAGAGCAGGAAATTATTATGATAATATTTAAAACTAAAGCTTGTAGAGTTGTTATCTATTACTTTTTGAAGATTAGTGTTAATATACCGCAATACGAGGTGTGTACATTAAGTAATGAAACTGCCAACGTAGCGTTTGATATGGCAACACGGGAAGCATGGGACACGGAGGGGCGACAAGTCGATATTGTAATATACGTTCAGTGCAAGTTTGAACTCGATCAGGTCATTTGTTTGTCCGTTGTCGCTTCTTGAGCAACGGCGTGCTTTCAGGTTTTACTTCAGGCTTGGGCAAAGTGCAACAGAAACTTTTGCAACACTTCAGCAGACCTACGGAGACAGTGTTTGGTCAAAAGCCCAGGTTTTTCGGTAGTTGAAGGCATTTTCAGAAGGACGAGAGTCGATGGGAGATGAGCCACGCAGCGGAAGGTCTTCAACTGCAAGCACCATCAGTTAACATTCAGAATGATCGAGTAACAGTTGAATTTGTCTCACACCACCGTTCATCAAGTTTTGACCAATGAATTGGGAATGAGAAAGATTGCACGAAAATGCTTCCAAAAAACCTTCAGCACGAATAAACGGACATCAGGAGAGAAAGGTGCCTTGACCTTTTGGAATCGATTGAAAATATAGAAATTTTTTTGGAACGTGTCATTACTGGTGATGAGAGTTGGGTGTTCGAGTATGACTCTGAAACAAAACGCCAGAGCATGGAATGGCACACTTCAGGCTCTCCAAATCCGAAGAAAGTAAGAATGAGCAAATCAAAGATCAAGAGCACGCTGATTTGTTTCTTTGATAGTCAGGGAATCGTTCACAAACAGTTCGTGCCTCAAAGTCAGACAGTTAATCAACATTTTTACCGAGAGGTTCTCGAAAGACTCCGAAAACGGGTGATACATGTGAGACCAAACATTAAGAGCGATTGGATCCTTCATCATGACAATGCGCCTTGTCACACAGCAATTTCCATAAACGATCCTTTGGCCAGTAAAAATATTTCTCTGACTACTCAGCCTGCTTATTCACCTGTCTTGAGTCTTTGTGACTTTTTCCTCTTCCCAAGATTGAAAATTTATCTGAAGGACTTCATTATGGAACACTCGAAAACGTTCAAACGGCCAGCTAAAGGTGATTCCAATATCCGAGTTCCAGCACTGGTATGGAGAATGGAGGAACCGTCTCCAACGTCGTGTGGCTTCCCAAGGGAGTTATTATGAGGGAGAGAACGTTCAATTGTAATTATATTAAAATAAAAATATTTAAAAACATCAGTCTCATTACTTAATTTACACACCTCGTATAAGGAAAATCAATTTGGGATGGTAAATATTAATTCACACTAATAATGGTTTCTTGCTTTAATAGCAATTACAAAATTTACTAAAAGTTGTTTGAAATAATTATATGCAACATTAGTTCACAATTTTTGAAATAGCCTAGATAAAAAACATAGTTATGAATGTGCTTTATTAAAAATCGCACGAAATATATTTTGTCTTCCTTATATGGCACAAGTTGAAATAAATTAATTTAAGTATTATTATTTATAGCAAACCACATATTTACTCCTTATTATTTTTCAACAAATTATATTTTCGAAATAAAAAGAGCGCTAATTAAATCTGAAAGTGACAAAAGTATGACCACTAATAAATGTTTTAAAAAACTGACCGCAATCCTCGACCTTTCGAAGCAGTATCTAATTTACTTCGCGGTAACTTTGTTATGGTTGATACAATTATGTTCGTATACATTGCTAATCTGTGAATCCCTGAAAGATCCAATACAAGAAGAAGAACCTTAAGAAGAATATTGTAAATATGGTGTACATTCTTGAGTAGTTGCAAGATTTTTTTAGGCATTTGCTGAGAAATGCTAGCTAATGTTTGTTCTTAGAATAGAAACAGTACTTCATTGATAAAGCAATTCCTAGCATAGATATCAATAGAAGAAGACATACCCACCGCTGTTTAGAACTATACACTATACTCTATATTATACACTATACTAACGTTGGGCAAGATAGGCTTATATTTTGGGCGTTTGCTGTTGGCTAATACCTAAGGCAAAATTATACGTGACGAAGAAAGCTGTCTGTAACCGTGACGAATTTAATATTTTTAAAAGATCTCTCTAGCTTCTCAAGAAGAATTTTCCGAAAACTATTATATCCAAGAAATGAAGAAAATGAGTGAAACGTCTGTTGGCAGTTACCGAAGGTTCAAATATAAGCCAAATATATATAACTAAGAAGACAGGTGTAAGCGGCCGATCTGTTATACGGATATTAACGAAAAATCGTTTACATCCTTACCATATTCAGGTACATCAGAAGCTTACTGAACAGGATTTCGAAAACGATTTCAGTTTTGCAACTGGGAAAATGATAATTTACAAGAAAATCCCTATTCAATCTTCAAGGTGTTCTTCTCTGAGGAAGCAACTTTTGCAAAAATGGATCGGTAAATATGCCACTTAGAAAAATACTTTCGTTAATTTAACCAAAACTTGTTTGAATCTACTATATTTTTTGTTGTATTTTTAGTCAAAGATGCTCTTTTGTTGAACCAACAAAAAACGCTTTGTAAATTCTTTTTTGTTTGACCCAATAATTTTTAATTATAACAATGTACAACAAAGTATGCGCAATGTTTATACGGAGAGAGCAAAAATTATTGTCATGTCTGAAGTTTCCGGCAACATTGTCTTCCATTGTCTTACCTGTTATATATATATATTTGTTTGTTTTTTTCTTATTCATTTACTGCAACTTCTGTCATGACAATCATTTTTGCACTCTCAGTTTATAATCAAATATAACCACAACATAACCTCTTTATTCCACTGCAGCGTCATGTGTTTATTTATTTCTGTTTTGATCTCGCCTTTTCCGTCTATGTTCCATATTTGTGTCTTCTCTAAGCCCTACTAGTATCTGAAATATAACGGGCAACGTAAAACATTGTCAATATATAAATACTTTGTATTTATAATAAATGTGCAATACACAGAACGTTGAGTACGCTTTTTGGTGTTTTCTTTTGTAGTGTTGGAATTTTTATTAATAATTTTTTCATAAGTATAAGCACATCCATAATTAAAACATCTTCTAAATAAAATAAAACCTGTTATTTCTTTTTATTACGGCACAAGTACTTTTTTAATAACATATTAAACACCGTTTTACAATGAAAAATTATATTCCTTTCAGCCGATCACACTTCAATATTTTAATTTTCCACCTATGCCATCTTAATTTTTTTGCTCCAACTTAAAATAAAAATCAGATTTCAACAGACACCGAAAACATAAAACGAAAGTTTATTTTTCATTATAAAGAGGAATATGTTTCCGAAATAGATTACAAACAGTCATAGCTGGATGGAAATAACTATTTTTCTGTTTTCCAAACCGCCTTTGCAAGTGCACGCTGCATGATCATCACGTGATTACTACATCTGTTCGGTGAACAAAGTATAGCTATATATTTCGGCAACTAAGTTGCCGTCCGCAGTTAAATCTACAAAGGACAATAATTCGTAGTACCCTGGTGCAGTACATACCCTCCATCGGTTTATGCATTTGTCCACAACGCGTTCTAAAAACCACCCTATGCATTTTGTATAATTAAAATACTTCCAATGCTAGTCAAGTCAAATTAAATAGCTTTTAAATAATTATTTTCTTATTGCCTTTTATAATTATGATTACTAATCTGCTATAATACATGAGTGCTCCTATAACGCTATTTCGTGTCCAAAGCTTTTCTTCTTTAAATCCTTAAATTTTTACTGCGGCCTTGAATTTAGGTTTTAGTTGTATTGAGTGTTACAATTGCAAGAAATATGACTTTAATAGCGAAAACAATTTTATTGGTTGATTGAAATAAAATGTCTTATTTTTTGCTAAAATCAAAATTGATAAACTGCTAACTAACCTTTCTGTAACCTAATAATTAACTAAATGTTGACGGTAAAATAATTGTGTTTCCAACAAAAATGTGATTGTCCCAATGGTCCTCCTAATTATAATTATTATTTTTTCAACAATTAACGGGCGCATTCAATGAAAACTACTGACAAGAGTAGTAACTAGATACACGGAAAAAATATCTATAAATATTAGCAACAATTGTCAGAAATTAACTTGAAACTTTTTAAAATACTCATTATTATTTTCCTTAAAATTGCTTCCTGTATGATTTAATAGTAATCTTTTTATCACCGCGTATACATAAGTCATTAATTGGTATTACGAGCATTTTAACTTATCCAGAATAGGTAATTGTCATTGTGACAGGACAAACACGAGCAGATTATTTTACTATCTGATTATTCCTGGTAATTTTGTTTATCGTTTATATAAGCTCAAGAATACAACAAACCACATAATTACCTTTGAAATAATTCAGGGTATATGTATTTACATAATTTTGTTGATACAAACTCCCACGATTTTACCTATGCATTAAAGTACTAGAAGATCAAGCTATGTATCACAAATAATTCTGAGGTACCGTTCTAAAACTTATGGTAGATAGAATCACAGATCACCCATATAACTTCGGTATGCGAAAGAGGCCAATCGGACCCTCAGATTTCAAAATCCTGCTTAGATGACGTACACCTGCACTGGTCCCCACCTTGCAGCAACCAACTTGATGAGGAAGAAGCCGTTCAGTTTAAGATCGAGCGCGAAAGAACCGTACGTATAATACACCACTCCAGAATGAAGATTATATTTTTACTGGTAAGCTACCTTATTTCATCAAAACATTTCAGTTTAACCACGCCTAACTTATTAACAAGTAAATACAAACTAATTTATTATGTAACGTTAAAATTAAGTGCGATTGCGGTGAAACACTTTCTCATAAGCCAGATAAAAGAAAACGGCCACAGTGAGAGTGTATTGTCCTTAAATTTCCTATAGAACTATTTGAATTGATTTTTTGGTGAACCTACATATAATATACAAATTATTGTTATAAGCAATATCCAGTGATATCTAACGGTAAAGTGGTTCTGTAAATGAAATATGTTTATATATAAATAACTGATTTTCAACTGTTAACGGAATAGTGTGTTCCTGTAATACAATTTTAAAACAGCATTATAGTTGTGTATTAAAAAGCCTGTCAACAGGTTTTCTTTAGAAGACATTTTTACAAAATAGAAACAAAAAAATTAAGAAACGTGTACATATGTATATATTTCTGAGTTTTGTTAATCCTACGTATAAAACTGTTGAGGTTTATTGAAACACAGAATTTAAAACTTGAGTTTAGTTTTACTAATTTCCTATTGAGAACAATTAACGACTATCAGCCCTATGTTTAATATTTAGTAATATATAACAAATGTATCAAAGACAAATTTCAGCACATATTCTTCATTAAACTACAATGTTTAATTCTAAATTAATGCTACCTAAATGTTTAATATTTATTTTTAATCATATTAAATATTGAATATCAATCATATAATTATTATAATACGAATTATTGGTCATTACAAAAATCCTGAAGATGGTATTCACTAAAAGATTAAGAAAATTGCAGAGCTATTGACAAATCTATTTAAATAATAATAAAGCAAACTCTGCCCAGAAATATTTTTCTAACAAAAATCATATACTGACGAAATCATAAAAGATATAGGCCCTCCATCTTATCTTCTTTATTTAGTGAAGACAACCATGCTTATCGAATTTAGGTGAAATAGTAATAGATTCCGTTTAAGCAAAAAGAGAGAGAGAGAGAGAATCGTCGCGTATAGCATATGGCTTTATTCATAATTCCTACCTAAAAATATCTATATCTATCTTTGGCAATTCGAACATTATGTAGGGGAATTTTTTTAAATATTGAAAAACATAAATATTTATAAAGTATACAGGGAATTTAAAGACAGTTATTTAAAGACAGAATGTCATATACAAAATTATTTAAAGATTTGAAAGGAAAAGTGTTTTTTTTAACAAGGTTAATATAACTATTATAAGTTCTTGCACGTATATAATTTTATGTGTTATAGAATGTTTGCTATTTTACCTTATTTGCATCTTCGCCCACAATTTCATACATGCATATTAATACAATATTCATAAAAAGGTAATTTATCTAGGGCAGAGATATTCCCTAAGATTTGTTCAACCTTGTTACACGATTTTAAAACAATTCAAAATCATCCAATAGTGATACGAATATAACAATTGCAAATAAAAAAGCTGTCATCTGATTAAAGCAGATATCCAGGTGTGGTGCCTTTGCGAAATATGTATAAATTAACAATTAAATAACACAATTTAAAACTGCTAAATTATGTATTCATAATGTACTCAATTAATAGTAAATATGTGATTACTATTAACTAGCATTAACACTGTATATTAATGCTAATATCTCCTGAATTCAAGCTTCCTGTTATGTATAATCAAAAGATATTAGTTACAAAATTATTGTGTACAGGGTTCTTCCTAGTGAACGCTTGACCACCACTTTACACCCAGTCATTTGGAAAAAATGAATTGATAACAAATGCTATAGTATTGACGATTAATCTTAATTGTGTGAATCGAACGGCAAATTACTTTATAAAATTATGACAACTTAATTTATTCCATAAATATCCGTTGCTATTCTTAATTACGTAAGTTTGACACCTCAAGGTTATAAAATTCGTATTTTGTCACATAAATGCTACACTTTAATTTTGACGAAATTTAATATTGTCATTTAATAAAACGAAACATTTTCAGGTATAAAATATTAGTAAATTTCTTCACACTTTATTAACATTTACTTTTCACGGATCTAATTACTTCAAGAACTTTTTAATGATTTTACAATATTTTAAAATGATATTGCATCGCTAATATAAGAGAATATTTTGTGCTGCATATTAAAATGTAGTAGCAAAACAAAATCAGACGTTCAATAGTCAGTAAGGTATAATCGGCGTGCCAATCTTTTTACGTTTAATTTTGGTAAATGTTGAATTTATGTGACGTAATCGTAAAATTCTCTAGTTGTAAACGTTCAAACTTTGAATCTGTTTATAAATGTACCTGTAAATATTAAATTATAACCACTTAGAAAACATTAAAAGATGCATATAGTATCATTAACTTACCTGCTTTCTATCCCCGGGCTAATTTACCATCCCTTTACGATTTCGGTCCATTTCTGGTGCATCGTGTTATGGTAAAGGTATAACGTTTAAGGAATAATTGCAATAATTGCTGACTTGGTTTCATTATATAATACAAGTTTTGCAAAAAAAATCTATGCAGGAAATAAAGCAACATAATCGTTTCCAAAACAAAAAGAACAATATCAAATGATTTTCGTCAACTTGTTTCAAACATCACTAGTAAAGACAATAGTCAACACTCGCTAGTGCTTTACAGAAAAGCCTTGAGGTATAGCTTTTATCAAATTGCTCGCAAGGCAGGAAAAGATGTCATAAAACATCATTAGAATCAGCAAAAATAATAAACGTTTATTCCAAAACCAATATACAAGAAAAGTACATGCTTGAAACAAGTCAGAAAAGAAAACAAGTTTATTCATTGACTTACATTAATAATTTAGAAAGTCATCTAACTTTTAACAGTTAATTCCTAACAAATAATCTCTAACTTTGGATTTAAATAAATAATAATTTTGAGAATTCTTAACTTAATATATAATATGTAATTTATTATAATATTTGCAAACAGCGTAATAGGTACCTTTTTGAAAAGTCCCTGTTTTATAGGGAGCTGATAACAAATAATTGCTAGTAGGCGTATTATACTCAGGATTAATATTGTGTTTGAAAAATTCAGATTTACATTTATGGGCAAAAGAAACGATTTCAAATATGTATAAATCATTAAAGGTTAACTTTTTTTAACATCTCTACATGAATCTCTGTGTCCCAGACCGAATATTATTCTGATTGCTTGCTTTTGCAACAAGAATACTCGTGCTTCAAATGAGTTACCCCAATTCCATAACGCATACATGATACAAAATTGCAATAATAAAAAGTTCTAGCCGTTTCAATATTGCAAGTATTTCTAAATTGTCTTAAAATGTGCTTTTGACAAGATGTTGCATGAATAATTAATATGTGTAGACTATTTTAAGCGTTGAACAATCATTAAACCTAAAACTTTAGTTGCTAATTCAAAAGGAAGAATCGTATTGTTCACACATAATCTAGAAATATGATCCATTTTGTTTTCTCATTGTTAACAATTGCAGATAGGTATATCTCAGCAAAAACTAATTGACAACTAATTGGAGCATATTTTTTTAATTCATTATAATCTCCTTTTCTGAACAAAGGTTTTACAACGGATATTTTAAGTTTAGAAGAAAAGATACCTTGTTGAAAAGAAAAATGTATTAAATACCTAATAACAGGAATAATAAGTTCCGTACGGTGTTTAATAATAAAAGATACCAATAAAATATGTTATTCTGCATTATTTGGAGAGGAAGAGAAACAAAATATGTAACTTATTGCAAATATCTAACATATCACCATGAGGTACAATTGCATTTTTAGATTTTGAAGAATTTGAATTTTTTGAAATAACCATACAACCTTTGACTTATTCCAAGGAGGGTTAGCAATAAAATTATTGGTTTGTACCTTTTTCTTTTGTAAATAATCTGTATAATTTTTTTCCTATTAAAATTTTCTAAGAAAACTGGATATTGAATACTATGATCTATTACGGATAATAAATTACTTTTTTATTTCGAAAATGTGTGGCCCAATGCAATTCAATTGATTTAGTGTACATTTAACTAGTGGAAAACAAACAGAATGATAATTATATAATTATCATAATAAGTGGATATATTTAAAATTGTGGTAAAAGCAATGTCAGGACATTGACATTCGTAACTGGATGCCAAGCTTCTTTTTCAAGTAAATTATCAAAAGTATTTAAAGGAGCTGTACAGCTGTTGTCTAAACATTAGAATGTGTAAATACCTTCAGAAAAATTACCTAAACAACCCAAACTGTCATTAATATTTCTTGTAGGTTCTTCAATTATCCAATGCACATTAAAAGTGTATTAAAAGTACCACACAAGGCAACGGAAATTTTAACAGAATAAAATTGTTTTTAGAGCGCCCTGCCAAATCTTCGTATCTAAATGTCAAAAGTTAGCAAACAAACTATTCTCTTATGAAGTTAAACTAACAAGGAAATATAATGCAACAAAACTAACAATAATAGGAAATTCAACCTGATTAACTACTCTTCTATCAGCAAAGAGATTCCTTTTCACTAATTTTGAATACAATATACATACATTCTTTTTCAAAATTCATGTTCTAAGCTATTATTATTATTTGCAAAATAATTACAATCTTAATTTCCATACGCCTACCATGTATTTTTCAAAAGCTCGAGAATATGAAAACATTTAAGTCATTTTTGATAAGAATACATTCTTCTAAAACTCGTGGAGTTACTGACTATAGCAACATTATAAAACATTCATTATTATGGTTCATTATCATAACAGTTATTTCAGTTTATCAACTGTATACTTGACGAATAAAAATCATAACACAAACGCCTCAACATGTTTACAATAGTTGATCATAGGATGTTTTCACTATCACTAATGAAAGAAAGATACAGATTACATTTTACTTTTAATAATATTTGTACCGCAAAATACATTGAAAATCTTCAAGTTCCATCAAATGCTTGAAATTATATTTTTCCAGTTTAGTATCATACAACAGGAATACTACAGAATTTACTATAAATACATATTAATATCTCTTAACACATTTCTTAGTAAAATGATCGATGTGAGAAAATATACTTAGTGTTTCTTGGATACAAGCTTTTGATCGAATGTAAGAGTTTACTAACCTTCTATGTTCTAATACTTAATGTATTCACCCCCCACAGTTAGAACTGTATGTCCTTTGCCGATTTTGGCAAATATTTTCGGTAATTTTCATTTATTTTATAATTTTCCCCTCACCATAATTCATTCAATTTTTTTACTCTTCGGTATGATCTGCAAAACATCGTTCTAAATTCAGCTAAAGATCTGAGGACTGGGTTTGAGGTGGTCAGTGCAGAACTTTAAATCCATGTTGCTCCAGTCCTGAGAATGAATCCTTAATGATTCTGGCTGAATATACTTAGAGCCATTAATATACTGACGAATGACGCTATCTAACTTCTTATTTTTGAATAAATTATACATTATTATATTCATCCTTTAATTTTTAGCCCAAGTCCAATTTGTTTATTCGTGTTTTGATACATGTACATACCTTAAATATTTATTGCTGTGGATTTTGTGGATTGAGGAGTTCAGTATTTCTAATGTTTGTAGTTACGTCAGATTTGTTTATGACGTATCTTAACTAGCTAAGATATATGCTATACTTTATCTTGGTTGCGTATACGTTTGCTTCCGGTTTTTATATATTATGCTTGTCTCTTCTTTACCGATCGATTAATGACGCAACTACAAACATTCGTAATTTTATGTGTATATGTATTTTATAAATACATATGCAATTATGATTGACAGGTATCTATAAATAAAAGATATTTCACTATAACAAATAAAGAACAAAATACCACTTCTACACGATTAAATCAAGTAGCAGGATACATACTACATACGAGCCAACTGTTAACTACCAAGGTAAAAGCTATCGCTACCCATATTTTCCGTTTCACCAATATTGCTTATCCCGCTGATCGCATACTTAATATTTCCGAATCGGTAACCATAATCCAAGAAGGTACCCCAATGTGATTTTCCTTTCTGAATATCTAATTTTCTGATCTAAAACTTTCAGTATCTTGATTATCAATTTATGTTGTTTCTCAAACCTCTTTTCATGTAGTCAGTATTTGGGTATGTGTTACATTCTATAAATGTATTTAAGGAAATATTTAATGGTGAAAAAATACAAACCCCTCAAAGATCATAAATCGAATTCTTTAAGTCGTCTTTGTTCTAAACGCGGGGCAATGCGCTTTTAAATAATATAATATCTGAGGCCTACGGAGACAGTGTTTTGTCAAAAGCCCAGGTTTTTTGGTGGTTTAAGGCATTTTCAGAAGGGGGAGAGTCCATGGGAGATGAGCCACGCCGATCGTGGGTTGACGGTCAAAATAATCGGGAAATAGTTGAATTTGTATCACACCACCGTTCATCAAGTTTTAACCAATGAATTGGGAATGGGAAAGAACTGCTCGAAAATGGTTCCAAAAAACCTTTCGCAGGAACAAAAGGACATCAGGAGAGAAAGGTGCCTTGACTTTTTGGAATCGATTGAAAATAATGAAAATTTTTTGGAACGTGTCATTACTGGTAATGATAGTTGGGTGTTCGAGTATGATGGAATGGCACACTGCAGGCTCTCCAACGCCCAGGAAAGCAAGAAAGAGCAAATCAAAGATCAAGAGCAGGGAATAGCCAGGGAATCGTTCACAAAGAGTTCGTGCGTCAAGGTCAGACAATTAATCAGTATTAATGGCTTTCATTTGTAGAACGCACCACGAAAAACGGGTTCACAGAAAAAACGACAACGGACAACTAAATTTCTTGATCGAGTTCAAACTTGCACTAAACGCGTATTACAATGTCCACTTCTCGCCCCTCCATATCCCGTGTTTCCCGTGTTGCCATATCAAAAGCTACGTTGTCATTCTCATTACTTAATTTACACACCTCGCAGGGTCTACTTTATTGTGCGGGGATGTGCGCATTTTCTTCTTATTTAAGTTAATCATGCCTTTATTATATTATTTTACTTTATCTTTATTCTTCCATATAGTGGATAGTAGATTCCGCTATTTTCATTTTTGAAGAAATTGTAGTTTGGGAGGAACCACCTTCAATTTCACTGATTATATTAAATTTATTTTGAATAGAAAGTGCAGGTCTTTTACTTTTTTCAGTCATTGGCTTTTTTGACTGGAAAGATAAATAAACACCCACGAACTTTCACTGCAACTAAGCTAATGCGAATACTATGTAGAATGTTAATTTGGGGAACTACCGAATGATGATTCGGTAGTTCCCCAATGTGAGGAAATATTTTAACTAAAAATCTGCCGGGCAGCGGTTCGCTTATAATGAACCGTCGTTAAATATTTGGTTCACTATAACCGATAGTTCATTATAAAGGAGTTCCTTATAGGCAAGCCTGAATTGCTTTAAATTAAATGGTGATTCGGCCTGGATTTTGCAAAATGTTCATTGTAAGGGATATTTCACGACATGCAAGTTCATTATAGCCGGATTACACTGTATATTGAAAATTGAATGAAAGTATAAATTTGTGCTAAATTGTTATATTTCTACAAAGTTTTCAATATATCAAATATATTAGATTAAATTAATTAAAATTTTACCAAGGAACTCAAGCGCTGAGAATAAGAATTACCGGTTAATATCAAAAGATATAAATTTAACATTTCACTATGTATACATTTTCTAAAGACATATTTTTTCTTGAAGAACTCTAAACCTATAAATGGCTACCGTTCACATGTATGTACCTAGAAGCCTAGCTATGTCCATTATTAATGTACCTACTGTAACTACCGTAATTCTATATGCGTACCTACGTATACATAGAACAACAATATTTATTTTCTCTCATCCATTTTTTCTAATTAAATTGCTCTCTTATCTTTGCGATAATAACAAGTATCAAATAACTCGTACGAAAGAGGTATCAAATAACTACGACCATGGCGTTTCTTGTAACTACCTAAAAAATTATTTAACGTTGCCATAAATAAATTATGATAAACAGAGCGCAGACAAATATCTGAAAGTTATTTTTGGTACATATTGTAAGCGTGGCCTTAAAAAGCTGATATTAGTATAAAACAAATATACCGTTTCCTGGAATACAAACACTATATTACTACCGGAAAATGTTGCGTATATATAACATGTCAAATCGTAAAGCATGTTTTCTTTAACTAACACATTTGTACAGAGTATAATTATCTTAACCAAAGCCCACAAAATGAATATTGATGTTAACACCCATTGATGAATAAACAGCGGTATTTCAATTATTTTGCTTACATAATATTGTTACAACGTTTTTCGTATCTAGTCATTAAATTAAGTAATGTACAAAATAACAAAAAGTCCTCTTAAATACTATAATGATGTTGCATATGTACTATCTTCGCTTTTAGTATCAAAGAAAAAGAATTCGTGAATACTCCGCATGTCTCCGAATTCAGAAATTCTCTTTATTTGAGTCAAGACTAAAGACTGTTTTGCTTTATAGGTAGGCTGCAAACTAAAATAATGTAAGCTTATTTAGCAAAAAGATATTTAGGAATGCAAGGAGGCCTTAAATCTTTAATGCCAGCAAAACTGAACTTGGAACCCAACGAGTTTGTTAATTTCATAGGTTAAGACCACACAAAAAATGTGCAAAATGAAGAAAAAATGTAGAAAATAAGGAGAAAAGTAAACTTAAGTCACAATTTAAGTTCACTTTTAGTGAGCGTCTTCAAAAATAAGCAGGCCTTGAAAAACATTTTTCTGACAGTTTAATTTTTGGTAGCTGAACTTGTGGCTAGTAAAAGACTTTTCTTTTATAATTGTTTATCAATATTAGTGCTGATTTTTAAGTGATAAAATTGTTAAAATAGTGTGTGGAAAATTTAATGTAAAGTATTGCGAAAAATTAGGTTAATTCTAGCAAAGTATGGAATTAAAATATACAATTATCAATAACAGGAAAACAAAAAGAAATAGGTATAGAGAAATCTGGTACTAATCGCTGCAGACTTTGATTCTGTGTTCCATGATGTGAAAATATACAGAGTGTTCCATTTAAGAAAATTTAGTTTTGGACAGTTAAATATGATGGGATTCGACACCATATCGCGATCAGATTGTAAATTTTTCAGGGATAAGCATTTGATTTGAAAGCCTGAGGATTATGCTTTCAAATGATAAGCAACTTGTCATTATGCATTGTCTTTTCCTGATCGAACGAAAACGAACGGTTCGTTCTGGCCTGGATTGACGAAGAAGAAGAGCTGGTTGCTTTGTTCTGGTCGTACGAAAACGAACTGTTGTCTTGTACTGGGTACAAGACAACAGTTCGTCACGTTATGTTCGGACGGACGAGAACGAACCGTTGTCCTTTCTTGGTCGGACGAAGATCAATCAAGTAACTTAATTCTTAAACTTATCCTAAATAAATAGTTACGAAACATTATAAAATGATATATTAGAAAAAAGAATTGTTTTCAGTTACACGGTGAGTGTAACATTGCCATAGCTTAATTCGTCATTACAGAAATTCCCGAGGCAAATGTGATATTAGACTATCGCGTATCTTTTGACGTATTATTTAATAAGCACGGACCAAGGTATTTTTGATATAAATATAGTTCATCTTCACGTAAATTGATATATTACCTTATGGTCAACAAACTAAAAATTTAAGACTGTGTATATATTTTTTTATTCTGGAAATATTTTCCAAAGTATGGGTATCGTCTGGTTTTCGTCATGTTTTTAGCACAGGAAATCTGTTTTGGAACTATATGTATGTAATGTCTATGTTAATACAAACAAATTTGGCCTCCCGCTTTTTTTTTTATAAATTTACGGTCATGACTAACTAACAAATTATCTGTAAATAATGAGGGTTACTAGAATTCCTAGTAGATAGTGTAGATGCGTACATATGTATATACAGTGAGCGTAAAAATTATGGAATACAATTTATATTTCCCTAACAATTTATATTTCCCTAACAATTTATATTTGTCAAAATATGAATTTTTACACTCACCGTATATATCCGATAATATTACTGAATAATGTAAAATGTATGGATATTGAAATCATTAATTGTTTAGGTAATATTTGTATATATGTACATATTTGGTGCACTAATCCTTCAATCATAAATTTCCAGCAAATAAATATTTCTTAAATGGTTGGTAATAAACACTGCTCCTATGCCACTTTTACATTTCCCAAATTTATATGAATAGAGGGAAGTTTATCATCCAGGTAAACTGAGGCGTTTTTCTCGTACAAAGTGAAAACATAAAATACAAAATAGGATATGGTGGCTTAAAATAGTAAAAAATAAAAAATACCCATACCACCTCGATGAGTGAAGAACTCCTGGATACGTATTTCGGCAACTAAGTTGCCATCCTCAGCA
>JARFOC010066814.1:0-16870 GCA_031763485.1 Osmoderma eremita | reverse complement strand
TAAGAAAGAAAAAATAATACATAAAATATTCATATTTAATGTCCTTTCATTCGCCTTTGGTGTTTTACATACGTTTTTATCAGTGTTATAGCAACATATCAGAGTTTGAATAAATTCGAACGGTTGTGGAACCTTACAACCGTTCGAATATAAAATACACCAAAATACATTATTCACTCTTGATCCGCACCTATTTACTCCGATCCAAATCCAGAGCCACTCCAGAACAAATAAACGAACGCAGCTTATATGTAGTTTTACAATTTTACACTCAGAGCCCTCTATTGGTCGAGTAACCCATTAAAAAACCACACATAAGGATACAATATACAAGGATACTACTTAACAACATGTTTATATTTCCTTATATGATACAATTAAAAAGGAAAACATTATGAAATTGCATCAAAATACACAATTTTTATTAATAGTAAGTAAGTAAGAACATTCAAGAAACATAAATTGTATCAACGATATCTCTCTCGTTCCCTACGTCTATCATCGTCCCTTCTCCGATCCTCCTTACGTCTATCATCGTCTCGCCTTCTATCATCGTCCCTCCTCTTATCATCGTCTCTTTTTCTCTCTTTATCTTTCCTATCTCTTTTATCCTTTTCTTTATCCCTTCTGTGCTTATCCTTATCTTTTTCCCTGTGCCGATCTCGAGATCTACTACGGCTTCTGCTACGGTCACGTTTCTTATCTTTGTGCCTTTCTTTCTCTTCTTTTTTGGGGTGTTCTTCTAACCGATACTTATTATCATCATCGAGTTCAATTTCCTCATCGAGATCATCTTCCAAAGCAGATACTTTTGCATCGATTTCGTTGTTTTCTTCTAGAACGATACGTTTTTGTATCCTCGGTAAAATCACGTCACAAACCTAAAAATTACACATAATAGACTGCCTTTTGGAATAATAACTAGGAGGATTTCTTTACCCTATCACTTCTAAGCAATTCATCGATAAACTCGTCCATGTGAATCACTTCAAATTCTGCTTGGCGATTTTGCCGTCTTAATTTTCTATTATCGTTGTATAACGGCTCCAAATATTTATAACAATCCAGCGACGACCCAGTTAATCTCATATAATACGCACCTAAAGCCCTAACATATTTAAACTCCTCATTCTTTATGAACTCGACCACAATGTCCTTTTCTGGTTGAATTTGTAGCATCTTCAAAGTTAAACACAAGAACGGTGCCGGCTTAATGTTGCCGCTGTGTACGCCGCCAAGGAAGCGTAATTCCATTGCTTTATCGACGAGTAATTCTGCTGTTAGGGCGAAGCATTCTTCCTTCCAGTATTTGGAGTCGTATATGCGCGAGCGGATGATTTTCTCGATTAGGTATTGCGGATTCGTGCCATGTACTGATTTCGCATCTTTTACCGTACGATTAGCCATTGTGAAAGAGAAAACGATCTTATTTTATGGATTTACTTTTGTAAACAAATACTGTCTACTGAAAACAACCCAAGCGGGAGTACCAAAACAACCATGAAATAAACAACGGGTATTTGACAGTCTTGTATAGCCAATCTATAAAAAATAAAATAAACAAAACATTTTTATTCCTGCAGTTTTGGTGACAATAACTTATAATTGTTTCATTTCCCATCTTCTACCGTGCGATTAGCCATAAAGAAAAGAAAAAGGTCTTAATTTAATTAGATTTTCCCAAATAGTATAAGCCTTGTTTATGCTAGAATATATAACATATACAAGCATGAAATTAGTAAAGAGATTGGCAACGTAATAACGTGAAAACACAATTGCATTTTATGCCCTCCACCTTAAGAAAGCAAATTAAAATCCGCCACGTGGCATTATTAAATTACTATATTTCCCGGTTTTTTTTAAGGTCATTATAAATTTTATTGATATTGAGCACTATACCTCCAACATGATCTGGAAAGTAGTTCTGCATAAATCCATTAAAAAAATTGGTTTGAATACATATATGCAGTAGAATGGTGCTCAACATCAACAAAGAATTTTTTACTACTATATTCTATATAATTATTAACACAAAAATGAATACGTTTATATGGAAGTTACCGTTTGTACAGGAAGTACACTAACTACAGCGCCGTCTACCACCAGAAAGTAAACTAGAACTTGTATCACCACACTTATAATTTACTTCCCACTCCGTCATTCAATAAAAAGGAAAGTAACTACAAGATTTTGATTATCCTCATCTTAATAACCTATATCCTTGTTTATATAGTTGTTCATTTCATTTTTGTATTCTAACTTTCACTTACCCTTAAAATAATAATAAAAATGGTCTTATAGTCCAAGGTCATATTTTCCCGTCAAATCAAAATTTCAAAAAGTGTATTCAGTACTTTCTCCCAATTTTAAATATTCTTAAATTATATTTAAAAAAACAAATTGTAATATTGCGCGTATATTAATCATAGTATTATTACAATAAAATAAAATCAAACTAGTTATATAGTAATCATTGATTATTTACATTATCACAGTTCTCACAGTTTTCCTTTAGTACATCAAACAAAATTGTAAATTTGTCATTACATCAGCATCAAAAATACTATTCACCAACCTGAAGCATTTTCATTTTATTCAAGTTTTTATTTTTAATCGCGACAGATTGCAAAATTGAAACTTTTCAAACCAGATACATGAAATAATAAATAAATTTTGATATTTTTTATTTATTTGGAGCAGTTTATTTTATTATAGTTTTAGCCGATATTATTCCTAAATGATTATGTTCCAAAAATTACTTCTTCAAAACGTAGGCGCGTTCAGATGAAACAATTTCCCTTCGTGTTTTTTAATCCAACTCAGTAATTTGCTGATGACTCCTATTGCAGTTGTCGTATCAGTAAGTGGCTCTAAAACAGCGTACAATTCGAAACCTTTGGTATCCCAAGCAAGAATAGCCTCTTGCGGAGTCCTTTGAAAGAGCAATTTCAACGGCCGACAAGAACAATGTAGCATTTGATGTGCCATTTTGTAAATATCCAAGAGTCGACTGGAATCTACCGTATAAGGCGGACCAATACTCGATTGGTAAAACTGAGCCGTATATTTACATTTATACAAGTAATGCCTTAATTCTGGGAATCCCACGGCAGTGCAGGTTTCTTCTCTGGTATTCATGGATTGGTTTATTGCTTCTAAACAATTGGCTCTACGCAATTTTTCAACAATGCGTTGTTTGGCTTCGCTAAGTGCAAAGAAGACGTCACGTTCAACGGTTAAGAGCAGCAAACACGCCTGACAGTCTTCGGAGAGATAGGAAACGTGACCATATAGGAAACCGCTAGCATCGAAGCGAGGCAAACATAAGGGAGTCCAACTTTCGGCCGTTTTCAGGCTCTCGGATGCTTGCACTAGATTAAGTATAAGATGCAAATCTGCCGGGTGAATGCAGTATTTCTTCATACGGACTAAGGTAATTAATTTGTTGTTCGCTAATAATATTGCAAATACTAAATTCTGTAACGAATAAGAGTTCAAATTATAAACAAGTTAATATAAAGCTCTTAAAAATATAATAATAAATAGATACAGGACGTTCTACCAATAACTGGCTCCCCGATTACAATAACACTGATTACAGTTGACACAGTGTCCCCACACATAGGGATTTTTGAATCTAATAGAGGAAGATTTTTGAAATCTTAATATGTAGGAAAATTGTAAGTTCTCAATAAAATGGAAGATATCTAGGTACAAGATTACCCAGGCGACGGCTATCCTGCATCTTTATGTATACCAAAAGGCATCCAAAGGGCGCGCATAAGTATGAAATCGCAAATCTTTGCCTCCCCCGATCAGTCAGAGGATTGTTTTTTTTTCAGATCGGGAGTATTTTTCCAAGATGCGGGTATCTTTTTACAATACATAGGAGTATTTAAATGTTGATGGGCCCTTGAGTTGCCCCCCAGAAGAATCTTAGTGACTAAAATTTGATTCATAATTATCCTGTTGCAGTGAGGGTAAGAAAATTTTTCGTATAAAATTTATACAACTTAGAAACCAAGATGATATAACGCGGAGTGGTTGTCAAAGTCTGAAGCAGAGACTAGTACTTTTTTTGCTTGTTCAAACTATTCATGTAAGTTAGGTATTTTTGAACTCAAACTATTCATGTTATTTAATTTCATTTTACAGTGTAGTGATATATAGGGAATTTTTAAGATATTGATAGCGATGACACTTTTGATTCTGGCAACACTGGACTAATGCCAACGCGAATCACGTTACTTAAGCCAAGGGGGAGAATATTTTTTAATAAAGAACGCTGTTAAAAGGCAAGTCAGAAATAGTTTTAAATTGCGCAAAATTAATTTCATTTGTTTTAAAAATGTTGCCTACGTCGAGAGAACGATGTTGGACAAAGTTACACAATTTATAGCAGAAACAGATGTTATTTACTTTGTGATTTTACGGTAGACTTTTAATACGGTAAGTGTTTCAGTACATATTATCATTTATTTCATGTCTAAACTTATGCGCCCGCCATTGGCTGTTGGCGCAAATTGAGCAACTATACTAATCACAGACCAGAGACAACGTGAACTGTACAACTTGTAAATTTTCGGTTAGCAAACATGTATTGTTCCGCTGTGATGAAAGATGTAGGCAGATGGCGCACGTGACAAAAATAACCCGGAATTTAAACTGCCCATATTGCTATTTTTTCATTTAATATTATTTATTTGTAATTAACGTTTGACAATATTTATTTTATGATTAATATGTTTAATTAGAAACTTTTTGAGAGAAACAGAAAAAAATAACTGATAGTTGATCATGGTATGTAAAAATCATGGAGTAATCGTCGTTTTTGTGGGGTTCGAATACTTTATGCAGTCACTGTATGTATATTTTATTTAATTGTGACTCGACCGGACCCCAATTTTTTTGGTAAAGAAGAAAAGTTGTTTCTTTTTAAGTCATGTACACATATAAAAAAAAATTAAAAATACGCAACGCACACATACTTTACTTCTTCCAAGTTGTATTAAACTTCTATTCCTAGTTTTATGAAACTGGGTTCCTGTTTCATGTAGTTACCTGAGTGAAATTTAGTTTAGGTGTTTGACTAGATTTATGTTCTATTTTACTTTTAGTGTCCGTCTTTTTAATAACAAAAATTGTTGATGCTTTTTAAATAATAAAATTTTTGTTTCCCCATTTCTGCCTCTATTTTTCAAACCTACCAATTTTTTCGTTTTCATGGGACACACTATGCATGTAAATGACTCACCTTTATTTTATTGCAAGCTTGAACAATAGCCGAGCTTATCGTATCTCGTACAGACAATGGCAAAGTTAAACATTGTACTCCACCCACTATAAAAGCGGGTTCCATCTCGGAAAAATCTAGTAAGTGATCTATCAGCCTTTCCACGCCCGACAAAAGCCGTCTTAGATCATAATTTCTTCTCTGCTCATAAATTTTATTTAATCTCGTTAGCGTCAATACACTGGTAATTTGATTAAAAACATAACTGCAAAAAAATTTAATCATCAGGATCTGTTGAAATTAAAAGCTTTAGATAGAATCCTTACTTCAATTGAGTAATAAGTTGAGATACACTTTCAACAGTTTTTGAGACAGCTACCAAAATTAAGTTATTCTTAAATAGAAATACGAATACAGTATCACCTGCATGTATACTTTGTATTGAATCGTCTTGATCCTGAACGAAACTAACTAATGCTTGCATTACACCATATAAGGCAGCCAACTTATCTTCATTCCCATACCTTGAATATATGGGTTTCCCGGCCGAACTCAGAACAAAAATATGTTTCTTCTTTGATAGCCAATCTTTGTTCCTCATATAATCGTCATCCTGCGGCGGGTTTACGTTCATGTTACTGCAGGCGTCCTCAAAGTTATCGATGTTGTTGCAGTTCTCAATGTTCTCATCATTTGACACGGCAGAGTTTGAGTTCTTGATCTCTTCTAGGCTCGAGGTCATCTGTTCTATGTTATCGCATGATTCTGAAACGACAAGCATACTTTCTGACGATGCCCCTGGTTCGATTTCAATATTACTAGACATTTGAATTAATAATTAGTGGAATGGCGTATTAAACAAAAAAATTTGCACAATTTAGGTTACGATATCAATTTTACATTGACCCAATATTGTGGGTCGTTGTAATGTGGATTTGATGCTTATTTTACGAGGTTGGACATTATTTTAGTACTTATTTAAATAAAAAACCGCACTTCTTTAGGAAATAGTGCTAAAATTGACATTTTTGTCTTGTTTACTTACTGTTCCTACCACTGACTAACAGATGGTGCGCATTATAAATGAAATGTAGAGCGCGAAAACTATATTTTGAAATGAACAAAATTAAAACTCATATTCAAATTTTAGTACCCACATAATACTAAAACGTGAAATAAAATAGTTCATTGTTTCATTTTTCATTGAATGAATTTGTAGGATCTATGTAATAAGTGTGCAAAATAAATTGTATTTCTGCGTATGTAATAAACCTATATAAGTTTCAATGTTATTTCTTACATATATGCTATAAATTCTTTTTTTTATTCAGCAATAAATAGCAATTACATAGGCCTTTGCCTTCGTTAAAATTGACTTGTTCAAAGAAACGGTTTTCTTAGGCTGAAATGGCTGCTTTAAAATCCAATGAATTGTATTACGTTACGTAAGTTAATAATACAGACATATTATTCTATATCAGGTACCTCAAGCACTCTCAAGTGTTTTGAGGGAGATAAATAATATCACAATAATATACAATTGTTAGTTTTGCAGTGATCGGCCTAGGTGTTGCTTGTTTATTCCTACCCAAGATGGCACCTCAAAGTTTAAGTCCACTCGATCCCAGTTCATATTCAAGACCGGGTATTTTCTTAATGATCTGTATAGTAATTAATGTATTAATTTACTTTGAATTTTAGAACAAGTTGTGGTAACTAACATATTTCTGTCTTTGGATGCGAATTTCGATAGAAAAGTATTTACCGGCCATGTAGATTTAACTGTCAAAAAGATTGATGAAAATGTTAATGAACTCGTAAGGTTTTTTTTAAATACATAATGTAAACACTTGAGATAAAAACAAACCTTATGCGGTAGATTTTAGACGTCAATAATATCAAATTAGATTCTATTTACGACAAGGAAACAGGTAAGAAAGTGGAGTATGCTGTCAGCGATGCTGTAATTGAATTTGGTTCCAAATTAACTGTGCAACTACCTTCCAACCCCAGCAATAAGTATGCATAAAAAATTACACAGAATCAATGGACATCTTTAATTTTACACATTATTTTATTTAGTTATGTACTCACGATTAATTACGAAACATCTCCCAATGCTAACGGTTTACAATGGTTGACGCCAGAGCAAACAGCTGGTAAACAGCACCCATATGTATTTAGTCAATTCCAGGTATGTACGATTTTTTTTATGTATCGCATTTGCGAAATACCTTTCTATTTCTATAATTTAGGCAATTGCGGCAAGATCATTTCTACCATGTCAAGATACGCCGCTCGTCAAAGCAAAATATCAAGCCATTGTGAGTAAAATAAATTTTCGCTACATTAACATTACTGTGAATGAAATTATCTTCATTTAGATATCTGTCCCACGTGGATTGACGGCTCTTATGTCTGCAATATGCGACAGTTCAAAGCCTCTAAAGGATAAGCAGTTATTCCACTTCGTGCAAGATATACCGATTCAATCATATTTGATTGCAATTGCAATTGGTGCCTTGGAATCACGTGAAATTGGACCGCGCTCGAAGGTGTGGGCTGAAAAGGAATTAATCAAAGAGGCTGCTAATGAATTTGCGAACACGGAACATCAATTGAAAATTGCCGAAGATATTTGTGGGCCATATGTTTGGGGAAGATATGATTTACTTGTTTTGCCACCGAGTTTTCCGTTCGGAGGAATGGAAAACCCATGCTTAACATTTGTTACGCCTACAGTATTGGTAAGTTTTCCGTAATTCTGCATTTTAGGGACCTGAATCATCGGATACCCGTAAACCACGCCCTTTTCTACGGGACTAGTTCAAAAATAAACCGAGCCAAACGTGCGATAGACATACTCTGTTCGCAGTATCTCATACAAATATATGTAACATAAGACGTAGATGGCGCAATCTGTATTAAAACTACACTTATTTATTTAATGTTTAATTTTGAAGTTTTTGTCTGGTCATTTTCATCAGTACAAACAATAAAAAAGCATCATATTTTTTGTACATACATGGTTCCCAATTTTAATTTATTTTACATTGTAGACATTTCAAAACGACAACATTTTATTATATTAGTATTGTCATTATTAACTGTTCCTGGTCATCGCGGTAATAGCACGCGTACAATTCTTTGTATACTACAAAATCCACAAATATCAATCACTCCCACGTCTTATATTATATCAGATACCGCGAACAGAATATATCTATCAATTCAATCACATGTATTTTGTTCCGTTAACATTTTGAATGTGCCCTGTAGAAAGGGGTGTAGCTTGTGAGCATTTGACGCGTGCGCCCGATTCAGGTCCCTAAAATGCAAGATTTCCGTTTTTTTTTTTTAATGCATGCAGTGGGGGAAGTACAGATAGTCCAACTATGATATTCCACTAAAAAAACAAATAAGAATAGTATTTATAGCAAGTGTATATATTTCTACACAATCACGATAACATACAGCTTAATGAGAATTGAATCTTTGAGTATTTTTGTATATTTTCATATATAGGCTGGCGATGGATCTTTAGCAACTGTAGTGGCTCACGAAGTCGCCCATAGTTGGTCGGGAAATTTAATAACGAACGCCAATTTCGAACATTTCTGGTTGAATGAAGGTTTCACCGTGTTTATCGAAAGAAAAATAGTTGGAAGACTGGAAACGAAACAATTACAAGACTTTGAGGCATATTCTGGTCTTCAAAATTTGAAGGAAACTGTAATTTCATCATATTTGAAATATAACGTTTATATATGTAAAAAAAAATGTTTTAGATTAACCGACTAGGCAAAGATAGTCCTTTAACGCAATTAGTTGTCGATCTAAATGGTGTCCATCCAGATGACGCGTTTTCTATTGTCCCATACGAAAAAGGATCTTTGTTTTTGAGATACTTGGAAAATACTGTTGGTGGTCCAGGTAATTTTATAATTTTGTTTGTTTGTACAAAGTAATTTACTAATAATTATAAATATTTTGATTTGATCGAGTGCCCAATGCAGGGAAAGACCTTTCCCTGCATTGGGACTCTTGAGCTGGCTCAGGTCCAATGAAGGTCATTTCGGTTCCCTTCCTTGCTAGCTGGTCCGTCTGGTTATTGCCTGCAATCCCCCTATGCCCCAGCATCCACAGTAGCTTGACTGTATTGTGTTTCGCCAGGTTTTGATGATCTAGCAGACAGTCCCATACCAACCTAGAAGATATGCAGCTGATAAGGCAGCTTGACTGCTCGTGAGAATGTAAAGCGGTTTGCTTTGTGGCCCCTGCTGCAGAGACTCTATTACAGATTTGTATTGCACAGATTTCAGTTTGAAGCACGGAGGCGTATTTTTCCGGAAGTACCGGTAGTCTTCGCTCCGGACTCCACCCGCAGATGTTGATCTGCTGCGATATTCGTTTCAGCCTTTCTCTCACTCGCTCCCAGTCTGTCATCAAAATCACGCGCTCTTAACAAAGCATTTTAAACCCACATAACCTAAAAGTATTATTTGTCAGTTTGCCATGCA
Organism: Osmoderma eremita; assembly: GCA_031763485.1. Classification (NCBI taxonomy): domain Eukaryota; kingdom Metazoa; phylum Arthropoda; class Insecta; order Coleoptera; family Scarabaeidae; genus Osmoderma; species Osmoderma eremita. Next base: position 7,117 of record JARFOC010066814.1, on the reverse strand, counting down.
GTAGCATTACTAAACAGCGTTATAAACGTTGTGGCAAAACACAAGGCCTACTCCAATTATATAATCACTTGATCGCACGGTACTATTTCATTATGGAATGTTTTGTATTCGGATAATTTCATATCGCAGCTTTGCCATTGGCAGCTCATTTTCGATATTATGATTGAAGCGATCCATGGTACAAACATAATAGGTAATCACATAAGCTAATGCAAATAGGTATATTTCGTGCATTTCACCAGTTGATGTCATTATCCACCTATTGCCACCAATATATTAACAATAATTAGGCAAGATTGAAAACAGATACACTATTGGCAGCATTACGGCGTCTATTTGCCAGAAGGGTATTAGCACATTTTTACTGTTTCGTCATTTTAATACGATCGTGAGCAAAGTGCAGACCAGTGTTTTGTTGTTCAAGTATGTAGAAAGAAAATATTATTTATTGTCATATATGTGGCAACACTACTTTAGCTTCGTTTATTATTCGTACATTATGTTATAATGGGTTGGCTGCACTATTCGCCACTTGACGTCATCAAAAGATGAGCATGTGGTTACCTATTATGTTTGTACCATGGGGTGATCCATTTATTATTTTCATATTTTTGATTAACTTTTTTAATAAATTCTATACTTATTATACTACTTATTATTTTTATTATATATTAAATATATATTAAAGTTCTACTTGTTGACGTTACCGTTTTTTGCGATGGTTTTCTTTACATTTAGTCCTACAAAAGTGAGTGGTCATTTTAAAATCATAAATAAAATCACCCATAACTAGTTGTACACCATTTGAAATTATTAATTCATCAGTCAACTCCCCAAATTCCCCAATATATATTATCATTACTTGAAGTGGAATGATAAATCTCTGTTAATATTAAACTTTTACCTTCTAATCCTATAATTATCGTTAAAAACTACATTAAATCATTTATAGACCTATTCGTTTTAATCCTGGAATTGATGCCTTCTTTTATGTCATTAATTTGTATTTGACATTGCGATATAATTTCAGTGTGTGTGTGTGTGTTTCTGATAATCATATCACCAAGGGCTTCAATTGATTTATCAATAATTTTAGTCGATCTATGTTAAAGTTAACAAACCCTATTATTTAACATATATACTTGCAGAAAAATTTGAACCGTTCCTCCGATCATACTTCGAGACGTACAAATTCAAATCGATAACAACCGATACTTTCCGATCCTACTTTGAGAAACAATTTGCAAGCGAAGCGGCCATAAAAAGTATCGATTGGCAAAAGTGGTTGTATTCCCCGGGATTTCCACCGGAAATTCCGGAATACGATATGACACTCGCAAAGACTTGCAGTGATATCACCAAACGTTTCATCGACTGGGACTTGAACACCTCGATACCTTTCTCCGATGAAGAAGTCTCGTCCCTCAGACCGGAGCAATTGGTTCAATTATTGCAAAACATTTTCGAAGAAGAACCAGTGCCGGTCGCAAAATTGCAAGCGTTCGAGGAGAAATTCAAGTTGAAACCGAGGAAGAACTCTGAGATTAAGTTCAGGTGGCTTAGAATCGGGTTAAAGGCCCATTGGAGCGAGAAGATCGATGAAGCTCTGGACTGGGTGGTTCAAGTTGGAAGGATGAAGTTCGTCCGGCCTTTATATAGGGATATGTACAATTGGGAGTTCGCGAGGGAACGTGCCATACAGGTGTATAATTCTAATAAGAATAATATGATGCACGTGACCGCTTATACCGTCGGTAAAGATTTGAAATTGATAGCGGAATGATTTTGTATCTTCGTTTTATATTAATCTAACATCTAAAATAAAAATTGTATGGAAATGCATATGTTAATAAAAGAGAAATGTGATAAAATCGTGTAGTGTTAATATCAGAGTCATTTGCATTTAAACAAAAAAAAGGTATTGTTCAGTATATAGAATACAACGTTATTAATTTTAATTGAAACCCACGTGACCAAAAGTTAGAGATAATGGTAAAGCGAATTAATGTTTGTAAACATAGTTTTCACAGATTACAATGTCGATAAGGGTTATCCTGCCTTGAAGGGACCTGCGTATGACAACACCTTGCGTGTACCCAGAATGCGCTGCGTATTCTACCAGAGCAATTCATGAAGTAGCCGGACCAATCAGGCCGCCATAGATTTGATCTAGATATACTCTGTTCCAAAAATGAGGTACCAAAGAAAAATGAAAGATATATGTCGTTTTCATTTTAAATTACAACATAAAAATACTTGTTATGCGAACCTTTATTGTTACTATAAAATGTTTTAAAAACCATCTTTTATTTTTCATGGTATTATACTTTTGGAACAGCATATAGCCATATCAAATTATCGCCTGTTTTTGTCCGGTTACTTTATGTGTTACTCTGGTTGAATACGGAGTGCCCTGCAGTGCATCTTGGGTACTCGCATTGTGTTATCATTTCCGGTCCCTTCAATGCAGGATAACCTATATAATTGTCAGTTATGGCTTTATAATGACAGATATCGGAAAACGCAGAAATATAGTAATATAAATGAAAAGAACATTCAAAAAATGACAGCAACTATTGTTATCTGTTCAACATAAAAATCCTCTGAACTAGAGATTTTTATAATACCACCACACTCACACTTGAAATGAATTTTTTTATGTTAAAACTTCAATTGATCACCCTTGAAAAACAAAAATCAACTGGAATGTGCGTATATAGCGTTCGTTAAAAAAAGGGAAATTTTTCTAGTTTTATTCGGATTAGCCAGCTTTTCAAATCGTAAAAGGTAATATACGTATTTTTGCGAATGATAGGACTAGATCCGATACGCGTCATAAAGGTCTGCATACCTTGGGGCAAACACTGTAATTTAGTGTAATTACTATGCAGTACAGCAAAAATAGAAAGAGTTATCAATTAGATAAAGCATTAGTCTTGATATAAACGCAAAAATATTCTTGGCCGTATATCATATTTTATGGTGTCGACTGTATGTATTACGTACTCTCAGATAATTTCCTATAAAAAAAGAAATACTTTTTATAGGCGCTACCTTAATAACTCTGTTTTTATTGAAATAAATTTGAATTTGCCGCTCCCGTGTGATACGTCCGCAGATCCACCACAGATCACAGGGACTGATTCTGGAAAAAATTGTATATTTGTATGTATCATTTCCAACCTATGTTTGCAACGTATTTTGACATATGCAACCAACATTACACAGATTACCTGGTAAATTGAAATGTATAGAATGGAGAGGACAGAATGATTGATATCCTTTATTATTACATTACCAATACCAATCTTTGTAAAACTAAAAGTAAAATAAGTTTTATTACTATTGATCTTGCATATATTAAAAAAATCATAATAAAGACAATAATCTGATTTAATTTATTCGTTCCTTTAGTTACGAAAAGTAAGTGGATAACAGCGAACACTGGAAATTCCAGGTATGTATGTGTCACTCTAGGAATTCCTAGAAATGAGTTGGCTCTTACCAGAAAGAGGAGCGGTATCATCATACATTACTGGATACAATCCTACAAGGGTACAATGTACCATTTATTTTATCATTTAAATATCAAACAACAATAAATAATCATAAATTATTAATTCTGCTTAAATATAATAAATTACTTAAATGTTGTTTATAAACAATTTCTATTGTCACCTATATCCTGAAGTGTTTTTCTACTTTGATAAATATCAGTAGTTGATGATGCATTCAAGGGAATTTAATCTCCAAGTAGGTATTTATTAATCACAACTTCACAACTTAAAATACATACATTGCCCCAAATTTATAAATATAATATATATGAGTAATTATTGAGGAAATTTTGCGCAATTAATTTAACTTTGTTCTCTATCAATTGATCATCTTTACATTGACAAAGAATCTGCCAACTTGTCTAATATTTATCAATGTCAACAAAACACATTGAGAAAGTTATGACAAACTGTGTGAAGATGCAACTTCTAGTAGGAGTGTATTCTGGAATAACGGTTGAAATGAAAGACTTCATTCATAATATTTCTTCAGTTTGAAAGCTTCCCGAATTGTTATTAAAAAAATTATTGTATATCGAATAAATAACGGTCATATCTCTACCTTTTATAGGGTTTGAAATAAGTCCAATCGGAGTGGTCAATGCAAAAATACTTTAGCAAAGAAAAAAATTTGATGTTTTTTTTAAAGCTATTGTTTTGGTAACAATATATTTTCACTTGCCGGGTAAGATCTAGGTATCTGTAAATGAGAGCCAGATTCTCAGTTAAATTGTTTAGTTTCATGTTCTTTTGTCAGAGTGGAAATGTAGTTTCGTTATCGAGTTAAACCGGCGACTTACGATTCTTATTAGAACAGTACTTTTGAGACATACGAGGACGTAGTGTATCCAGACTGTATCTACTAAAACGTTCTACCGAGACACAACGTTCGTAGAACTTGTTATGTATTTACATAAGCTGATATAATCAAGCATGGTGACTAATACATAGTTTGCACATTAAAATTTAAATAATCACTGACGATGCTGTGTCGTTATTTTTAGCATCGTCGCAATACGTCAGTCAATATATATTATTTTTACTTTTGTTTCTCTTGTGATTCATTGTGTATGTTGTACATGCTTAACAGCATTCTGATATGTAAATGTAATTTTCTAGATAATTAATTCGGCGTGAAGTATTTTAGGAACTCTAATAATGGTATTCGAATAAATAAAATTATAGGGGATAGGGTAGAGAATGTAAATAAAACTTTTGGTGGGAAAATTCAAAATAAACATGTATATTTTTGGCAATCTTATTAATTACTTATCCAACATAATCAATTTCAAATGACATAAAATTATTCTATAAATATAATAATATACTTTACTAATAACTCCGGTCCAAGAGAATAGAAAAAAAAAAGATGGATATTATGGAACTTATAGCATACATAAGAAATGAAAAAAAAACATCTTTATTGACCTTTAGATTACACAAATATGGAAAGATTTAAAGCTATTACATAAATATAGTATTTATTATATATAAGATAGGTCGCGGTACATCATCTTGAGGAGGTTCATCGCAAGCAAATATAAATAGAAAGATTTCAGTATTTGTAACAAATAATACACAATAGATAAATTTTCCTCGTTTCAAGACGAAGGGAAGAAAATGATATATACCTCATGCATTACAATATGCGCAATTACTGAAAAAATATTGATTAGGAAGTTTGCAGCAACTCATTTCGTTTTAAATATTTAATCAATTAAACACTATAATACTACGAAGAAAAATGAAGAAATTAAATTCACAATTTTTTTGTGGTTTTACTTTTTTTGTCGCTGTTTTGAGAGCAGACGGAAGTGATGGTGGACACCGTCGCAATGGGATAATAAATTTGTGCCAAAGTGGTAGATAAAAAATTCCACAGAGAATATGATGACAGATGTGTGGGGGGAAAAGTATTGAAAAATTAAAGTATTCCAAATTTTCCCCTCAGACACCCCCTAAAAAGCAACAGTACAACTACAATACGATAAATATAAATATGTTTATATTACTCCACTTAAGTTAGTATTATAACATTAATGGCCACATATGACGATGATATTAATAACATTATTAACAGTTGAGAAACAAATACACTTCAAATAATTTTTTCTTTTCGTGTTGCACAACCTAAATTATGGGGAATCACCAAAATAATGGGAAATAAAGAAAAACAAACGATGTCCACAACAATGAAAAATTAGAAGAAAAAAAGCAAGGCTGGTTGAAAGTTAATTTAACACTTAATAATAAAAAAAAAAAAAGATGGATTCTGGGGTTTATTTTAGTTTAGCTCGATACACATGCATAAGCCCCCACTGATTTTGTTATCATCATTATTATAACACTTTAACGAAAGAAAAAATAAGAAAGAATGTAATATTATTATCATAAAATGTATGGTGCGTCGTTAATAATATGTTCAGAAAAGAATACATGGACGCTTCTTCTTCTTTTTAACTTGGAGTGCTGCCCTTGTCGCTGTCTCAAAAACTTCCCGTACGCCCTCCTTGCTTTTTGCTGAGCACTCAAGGTACGCAAAGGCATTGATCTTTTCGGCCATCGACCGGCCGTCCTGTGGCTTAACGGGTTCCTGTCTCATCTTACTGAGTTCTTTTATCGTGTTCGGGTCGTTTCTCAGATCTTTCTTGTTACCCACAAGGATAATGGGTACGTTCGGACAGAAGTGCTTCACCTCTGGTGTCCATTTCTCTGGTATGTTCTCCAGGGAATCAGGTGAATCAACCGAGAAACACATCAGGATCACGTCCGTGTCCGGATACGACAGCGGCCTCAGACGATCGTAATCCTCCTGTCCGGCGGTATCCCACAAAGCGAGTTCCACTTGTTTGCCGTCCACCTCGATATCGGCGACATAGTTTTCAAAAACGGTCGGCACGTACACTTCGGGAAATTGATCTTTACTGAAGACGATCAGCAGGCAGGTTTTACCGCACGCACCGTCGCCGACAATCACCAATTTCTTGCGGATCGCAGCCATGGGACCTGCCAAAACATACAGTCAACGCCTATTCACACAAAAATAAAAATGGCGGACACATTGAAATCAGCAAGTTACTAATAGGCGGGGAGATTCGGATGCAATCGGTAAACGCACCTTTGTTCGCTTCACCACCGTCTGACCAACAACAAAACATTCAGTGGAGATTCCACGCTCCTCGTCAATGGAAACCGTTGTTTACGGATAAGACTGCGTACCAAAAAATCATCAATGATAACTAATTCAGAAATAGCACCTAGCACCTATATAAACAAACGATCATGAAACGATCTCTGCTGATGCAGCACTAATGCGGCGGCGCCGTTCCCCATCACTCTTGCATGTGGTGCCATCTTTTCTTCAGTTTCCAGAACATATTTTATTTCATTATTACATATAAATGAAATAATTAAAATGAATAATCTTGTCAAATATAAAAGCATTTCCATTTTTTATTAACAATTGCTCATAATGCACACTATTCAGGGGGGGTGCACTAGTATACCTTTGGTGTCAACCAGAGTTTCCTCGACGGATAGAGGGCTCTGAGTGCAAAACT
>JARFOC010066804.1:0-16871 GCA_031763485.1 Osmoderma eremita | reverse complement strand
TCAATTTGACATGAACAACAGAACCTAAGTTTATAAATATTATTATTATTTAAAATTCATTGCTAAATTATTTTATTGGCATTTTGAAACAAAGCAATATATACAATATATATATATATACAATATATATATATATATATATATATTTATTTAAAAATAATATAATGCAGAAAGCGACACGTTAATGCCGTCAACTTTTTGTTCTGTTTAAAACGTGCTCGATATCAACGCAGTCCAAGACGGCCGCCCCAAGATAAGTTCTTCCGGCAATCATGGAGGAAACGGCGAACCACTCACTTGTCTTGGGGTCGTATTTTTCGACCGAATTTAGGCTTCCAAGAGCGTTTATACCACCTACGGCATTGCTGAGATCGGTTCCCAGGCGTTTTTGCGGATATCGAAACGTTCTCCATGCGACAGGTAATCTGTGCCATCCTCTCCTCGTAATATCGAAACATTTTTGACCATTTAAACATTTGAGAAACATTATTTACCTCCTATACAATATAGATGCCCGTTTATAGCGGCAACACGTGGTAGACAAAGAAGGGGCTGGTGACCAATTTCCCACGCGGGGATCGAACTTTTCCACTGAGTTGTCTCTGCCAACAGGGCCTCCAACAGCGTATATACAATTATCTAATAAACTAATTTCGATCAAAATCGATTTTCATTCAAATTCACAGCGATCTAACCTACCTACAGCGGCAATTCGACAAATGCCTCGTTTGATGCTCATTGTAGGACAACTATACTAGATCCCGGTAGAAGGATCGAACCTTTCCATGCTGCACCAGTCAGAACCTAGATCATTACCTCCGCAAGCATATATCAAGCCGTCAAACGGGCAAACCCCTGAAAAACATCGACTATCAATCAAATTAATCGAATCGTAGCGTGTAATTAATGGAAGCGTACCTAAACCGCATCTCTCAGTGGTCATGGGAGTAATTGGTATCCACGTATTGAATAGGGGATCATAACATTCCGCTGTAGCTAAAACGGAAGTTCCATCGTGACCCCCAACGGCATATAATAGCCCGTGTAGGCTAGCAGCACCTAATCCCCAAAGTCTCGACAACACACGAGATATCGTTGACCAAGAACCCGTCCTGGGATTGTAAACTTCGCATGCGGAACGGCTTCCTAAAAATTGAAAGTCTTTTTTATATAAATTTTATACAAACAACAGGTTTATTTATTATTTCTTCTTTCTTATTTGATTCACTTTTCTTACGGTCACTGTATACATACAAATGTATTAATTTGTATGTCGTGTCCTTTGCAATTTTCAATGAATAGAAAGCGTCGTATGGATTATTATTGTTATGGATTGGTACTAGTAGTAACAGGTATTGCGGATTATGTTGCTTGAATATTTTCAAAGTTGAGGTCCATTGAAAACTTACCTCCGATTGCGAACAGATATGGTTCAGCTCCATTCGGTTTGTCTTCAACTGCTCTCGAAGGCTCGCTGGCATTTTCTGAACCTAAATGGCGCATCATTGTTTAGAAAAAATCAACTCTTCGTGCTTCAATAGTTCTTCAATAGCTTGTCCTCAAAAGTTTTCTATTTACTACCGGTAATTTGACATCAACCATAAGCTTAAGTTAATCCACCGTATCCTATACCTAACCTAAACCATAAGTTGTTGGACGAATCAAAAACAAATTTTAATTTTTAATTAATTTACTATATATATATATATATTGTTATCACGAACTGATTATTAAAATAACAGGCAAGATGACTAATAACTGATAAAATTATAATTAGCGATCTACATGGTTAAATATCCAAATATGTCAATTTTCCTTTCTCTTTGGAATTGAGAAATTTAAGTATAATTATATATTATCTTATACTGCTTATTTTCAATATTTTAGAATTCAACACCATAGAGTGTGATGGGCGTAATACATTACCATGACAACCATTACATCACTATTGTACTCTATGGTATTAGACGCTAAAATATTCAAAATGAAAAATAAAGAATAGTAAACCGTATATTATTATATATAAGTGTTGAACACATCAATGGTATACAGCCAAGAAATTATGGGGGTATGGAAAACCACAAATAATAGAAAACAGACTTCATGGTGGAATCACGAAATAGAGCAAAAAGTAAAAACAAAGAAAGGGACCCGGAAAGCCCACCTAAGCAACAAAACAACAAGAACAAGGAAAATACAAAGAAAACTAGCGCAGAATTTGACAATAACAACTAAAGAGAACGCATGCATAGAGTTTGGAGAGAAACAACATAGTGAAAAACCCAAAACAAGGATAAAAGATACAGCAAATGACTACAAGTGACGTTAAGGGAAATATATTAACACACGAAAATGAAATAATAGTAAGATGGATGGAGCACTTTCAAGAGTTGCTATGTACAAATAAACAAGAATAGCTACAAAAGAGCATAGTTTTTCGAGGAAGAGAAGAAGCAGAAGAATTTGAAGACAAAATAACAATGGAAGAACTATTACAAGGGATACGAAAATTACGAAATGACAAATCTACTCCTAGAGGTAGTAAATGGATGGAAGAGAATATACCAGCCGACTAGGAGAAAGGAATCATCGTACTTCCTATCTTTAAAAAAGGTGACAATGAAACCTGCCACAACTATAGAGGGACAAAGATACCAAGTACTGCAATGAAATTATATCAGCAAATATTAACCTAAAGAATAACTAAAATAATAGATACACCTTTAACGTAGTCAAAAAGCTGTTTTAGAAAAGGACGAAGAGTACGGGATCACATGTTCACCATTAAACAGATTATAAACAAAACTTAAACACAAGAGGAAGAACATGCTTCGCCTTTATCGACCTGGAAAAAGCATTTGATTTAGTGCCAAGGCAAAAAGTATGTAATATGCTGGAAGAAAGAATCGTCACAGACAAACTTAGAGGAAAAATTTGATTCGTTCGTTTGGGAATGGATTCGATTGGGAGTCTAACGAATATAGTTCGTTCCGGAATTTTATTATTTATTTTCTCTTATAAATAAAATTCGATTCCTGATTGGAATTTTATTTTTCCAGAATTTAAATTCCATTCGCCAATTTATTGGAAAGTAATAGTTCGGAAATTTTGCTATAATATACTATTTCATTATGCTTTTATTCCTCAGATAAAATATAGGCTTTGTTCCATTTGGACTCGCTGACTGTCAGATGGACGTCAGACGCATTATACAATTTGTGCGACAGAATGGTGTTTATTGCAATACATTTGCGCAATGTGCATGCCTCCGACGTCCGTCTGACAGTCAGCGAGTCAGTTGGAATAGAGATATAATCTTTTAACAATTATATTTCATATTTTATAGGAAAAATTCTTACTTTTATATACAGCGTTCATACATCATACATCAGGTATTTTTAATGCGTAGGAATCGGAAAGAACGGATCTTTTCGGTTCCTATTCGCTCGTGAATGGAAAATTATCATAGAAGGGAATGATTCGTCCAAGGAGCGATTTATATTCTTTTAGTTTGCTTCATAAAATTCGGTTGGCGAATTAAATCGAATTAATTCGATCCGGAATGATTGAAATGCCAACGAATTATTATTTTTTGATTCGCAAACCGAATTTTCCGTACCGTGTTTAGAAGTCAAATTCTGGGGTAATAATAGATGGTCGGCTCGTATAGGCCTAGAGTACCGAAACAGTGACAGACCACACCCTGCCATTCCCTGTGGGCATTAAGGCTTGTTAAAGGGGACTTATTATATTTCTACATATAATGCTCTTTATGCACGAATTCCTCCGTAAACTTGTAATTATTAACCCGGAACCGAAACAGTTCTTCGGAACAGGTTTGGATCCCTATCCAAACCTCAGAACAAATCGGCCCTGTTCCATTAGAAGAACAGGTTTGCTCGTCATTAGTAGAAACACGTTTTATTTTTTATAGAATTACAAAACTTGAATATTAATTTGCGATAATACTTAAGACATATAGATTATGATGGGGCTCCTCCTGTTTTTAAATGCCAAAAGCGTGAGAAGCATGGGATAAATAGTAAGAAATAACACTTACCGTGTCTGCTTTAGTTAAAATCCCAGGCAATATTGTTAGGAATCCCTCAATTTCTGCTAGAATGGTGCTTTATTCTATCTAAATATCACACCGAAGAGAACACTATAAAGTAAATGTGGAATCAACGGGATCGTTGAGTTATTTATATTACAGCTGCTTAAGATAAAAAATGATAATTTTTATCTGTAAATCCCTTAAATTTAGTGGGATTTACTTTTTATAGTGTAAGTTTTACAGTGAGTATCTAACTTGAATACGTGATGTAAATTCTATGATATTGTTAAACCTAGAAACGTACAAATATTATCAATTATCCTTCTCCTAATTATAAAGCCATATATATTCTTAAGCCCGCCATAATTCATCTAAATGATTTTAGGGATAACGTGTGTGCACTCTTTGTTACTTTTATTTGTTAATGCCACTACAGGAAATCCAGGATTTATGTCCATACGAATCACATATAAAATGGTAGCATAAAATAAATAGTAAAGATAGCAAGGATTGTGGGGCAGCAGAATAAACACACTGAGCAGTGTGTTTAAAATAAATACACACATAAAATAAGGAAGGCTAAGATATATTTTAAATAGATTACAAGAATAAATATTTAAGTTGGTATGATTCAGATAGATATTAGCAGGATTCTATTAAATGGTTGTTTACCGTACATTTACGTCACTTGGGCAATAATCAAAATTTCCAAAATCAATTATCCAGTCGTAAACATTCGGTATGATAAAAAGCTCACCGCAGTAAATGTAGCTCTTACGTAGTAGATACAGCCCTGGCCATTTCTAAACTTGAAAGCCGTCTATAAGTAATGTATTTCATCAAGCAGCGATGTCATATCGCGGGTCTCAATCGCAAACTCCCAAATGCAGTCGTGCTGCGCTGGTCCCCCACCATGGCAGGAGTTGTCGTTGTAGCAGCTAGCTTAGTATACTCGTAACAGCGGTGATTCGCACATACCATTTATATTGACGTTACTCAAGGGTCTTTTACTTTAAGAGTTTTCTTTTTCGGAATTTATAAATTTAATTTACAACATTATTTTCTCTTTATTTACATTATTACTTTAGAAAATTATTAAATTAAATTCATTATTTTGGTTTCTTTGACACATACATACAATATACATATACATTTATGTATATTTCTATAATGTCACTAATATAGGACTTCAAAATATGTATTTAAGTAAAATATCTCACGCATCTTATTTCCGAAATAATACATTGTATCTGAAAAATAAAAACGTTTTACAAATTCAATTATATTTTGACGAGTTCGAGACAGTGAACCCGCTAGGAAGAAAAACCGGGTCTCATAAAATAGGTGGAAATTATTTTACTTTAAGCAATTTACCACGATATTTAAATACTCGTTTGTGTTACATACATTTAGTCTCTCATTTTTATGTAGCAGATTTAAAAAAAATTGGTCTTAACAAAATTTTGGAACCGATAATCAAAGATATTCAAATTTTAGAAACACAGGGAGTTACTATTGCTGGAATTGATCAAGTAATATTTGGCAGATTAGTAAGTATGTCACATGATAACTTAGCTGCAAATGCCCTATTTGGATTAAACGAGTCATTTTCTGCAAATTATTATTGTAGAATATGTGTTATTGATAAAAATGTTGCTCAAGTAACTTACTTAGAAAATGATTCTAGTTTGCGGAACAATGTAATGTATGAACATCATTGTAAAAATTTGCTTAGTGCGGGAACTGATACTGCTGGTCTAAAATGTAGAAGTATATGAAATGGTTTGAAATATCTCAAATTATGTGAGAGTTTATCCGTGGATATTATGCATGACATTTTGGAAGGGGTAGCACAGTTTGAATTGAAGTTAATTTTTAAACATATAACAGAGAATAAAATTTTAAATTTAATTGAGATAAATGAGAGAATTAAGTCTTTTAATTTTGAACTCATTGAAAGATTGAATAAACCAAGCCCTATTGAACTTCACAAAACGGGCCATTCACTTGGACAAAAAGCTACTCAGATGTGGTGACTATTACGGTTCTTTCCCCTAATCTTTGGCGATCTTTTTATTTGTTTTTCCAAGTCCAAGTATCAAATAATACTACTATTGCTTTCTACATGTGATATTGCTTTTGCGCCATTAATCTCAGACGACATGATAAATTTACTGAGGAATCTTATTGCTTCCCATCATTTATTACTTAAAGAAAAATTTAATTGCTAGCTAGTTCGGAAACACCATTTAATGACACATTATCCTTCTGTAATAACTAAAATGAGACCACTTATAAATTTGTGGGCAATGCGTTACGAAAGCAAGAACGGCTTTTTCAAGAATCTGGCAAACAAATTTCAGAATTTTCGAAATATAACAAAAACTTTGGCGATTGCTCATCAACAACTGAATTTCTACTGGGGTACTGATACTTTCAGTGTGGACACAGATTATGGTCCATCTAAAGTTATACCACTTGAAATATACCCATATGGCGATAAATTAAGGAATTATCGGGTTGATATTACGCATTGTATAACGCAATTTTCTTGGCTAAACATGGTTATATGTACAAAAAAAAATTGTCGTATGTACTGGTACTAATAATATAAATTTACCTGTATTTGAAAAAGTTTTAGATATATTTTGGGATTAACGATAATCTATTATTTATTACAAGCATTTACAAACGGTTAGCTTTGATGACCATTATCAGGCACATATTGTACATATTTCAAACAGTGACAATATTAACATTGTAGACATTCAAACCCTGCAGTATAAAGAACCCTATGAAATACATCAAAATGTTACAGATTCGACATTATTTATAGTTTCTAAACACACTTTTATTTTCTAATCGTATATATTATGTATTTCTCTTTGTTCTTTGAATACAAATTTATTTATTCTTTGTAAACAGTTTTCGTTTCTAATAATATATGGTATATGTTAATAATATATGTTAATAAAGGAATGGTGAACCAAAAAATTGTTTAATTTATTGCAATTTAGACAAATTCTGTGTTGAAAAAAAATGTGGGTTATTTATTCACCGAAGGTCTGTATGAAATTCTCACAGAGCCTTGTGAAAGTTTAACACAAAATTAATTTTATTTGTGCACATCCAGTGTGTGAAACCCTCACAAAAATTGTGTTCAAAAAGTAACACAATATATGTGACACATTTACACAATACGTGGGTGTTAAATTGACACAATATTTTGTGTGTATCGAATGGAACACACTTTTTTGGTGAAATTTAACACAAAATTTTTACCTTTGCAGGATCGCATATTCACTATTAAACAGATTATAAACAAAACTTAAATCACATGAGGAAGAACATACTTCCCCTTTATCGACCTGGAAAAAGCATTTTATTTAGTGTCATGGCAAAAAGTATGGAATATGCTGGAAGAAAGAAATATCATAGACAAACTTAGAAGAAAAAATTGATTCGTTCGTTTGGGAATAGATCGATTGAGAGTTTAAAATATAATTCGTTAGGAAATTTTATTATTTAATTCGCTTATAAATAAAATTCTATTCCTGAAGGGAAAATATTATCAATTATTTTTCTCCTAATTATAAAGCCAAATATATTCTTAAACACGCCATAACCCATCTAAATCACTTTAGTGATAACGTGTGTGCACTCTTTGTTACTTGTTAATGCTGCTACAGGAAAACCAGGGTTTATCTCGAAATGATTCACATATAAAATGGTAACATAAAATAAATACATATATAAAATAAGGAAGGCTAGGATTACAAGAATAAATATTTAAGTTGATATGATTCAGATTGATATTAGCAGGATTCCATAAAATTGTTAGTTGGCAATAATTAAAATTTCCAAAATTAATTAATTACCATTGGAATCGATTAGGTCAAGGATTATATTTGGGTCCGATAGCCAAGAATTTGCTTCACTAGTTGGGACGTGTTGTAACTTATTCTCTGTTATTGCCTGTTAGAGATTTTTCTTCTGGATGATATATACTCTTAACTCCAAAGTGATTGGTTTCGTGTTGTAGCCGCTATATAATTCAGTTATCAATACTACCAAAAAAAACAGCAAACTGTTCTCTTTGGATTTTTGCTTTTTGAGTACTCTTGAGAACCTTTTGAAGTTATTATGTGCAAATTTATTGACTAGTTCTTTCTTTACAAAAGAAAAGTGTCGTTGCAGCATTATCATATAACCTAATTTATGGGGCTCTAACACAATAATTTTCCCCAAGAAACCCGAAAACGCTTCTTACATCAATTTCACCGTTTCCCATAATCCTCCATTCTTCCTTGGGCGATCGTTAATCCCTACATAGTCCTTTTCCGATAAATATTCACAAAATTTATCGCAGTTCCCAAACGCTCCGGAACCGTTTGGGCGGCACGAGTGCATTCAAGAGCGATTTCGTTCGTTCGGCTACACTTGTTTCGAATTATCCACCAAGAAAAACGGCCCGAGAGACCATCGCGCGTTAAATGTAGGAAGTCAAATATCCGTCCGGTATAATATCGTATTGATCAGACGATCTTTTGGCTACTCTCGGGTTCCGCTCAGGGAATTTATCGGATCGTGAACAGGGGCAATTAAGTTTCAGCGAGACTAATTTGCCGGGGAAAATTAAAATTGCCCTTGGAGTGCTTCATTTTCCCCCTCGCGAATAATGTTGGAAAATTAAAATGCGTCCCGGAAAGATTTAGAATGTTGAAAACTAAACGTTGAAATGGGAATATTGCCAGTATTATTTAAGTAGACTTTGAGAGAATAGTTTCTTTCTGTTTTTTAAATTTAAAATTTCGAAACTTTTCAATTTTTATAAACGTCGCGAACTTTTGCGATCATTGTTTATTGCTCTGAAATTTATTTTAGTCAGACTTCGTGCAATGTAAACAAATACCCCAGTCGTAAGTAGAGACAAATGAAGTTAATACGTTAAAAATATTGGTAAGGTTTATAATCAAGCCAGGGCTTAATTCTGCATACGAGGTGTGACAATTTAATTTCCGGCATGACAGTATAACGTCGCTACTGCGCTAATTGTATCGAGATCACATGGGTAGTCGTCTTTAAAGATGTCTAAGCCAAGACGTGTGTAAATTTGAAGTTGGTAGATCTAATTGTTACTTTGCTATTGAGAAGATAATAGATATCCGCCTATACACTATAGTCTCAAAATTTAGGGCAACATATTAATATCAAATATTGGGTCGACATTTGCATATCTGCAATGATATGAAACATAACGACTATAGCATATGTTGAAGATACTATGAGAAAATCAAGTGTGGTTGGGTGGAGTTAAAATGTTCGAAGATAAATGAGAAGGTGTGGTGAGCCTGAAAGCAATCATCTAAAATCAGCTATAAGAGACGTTACCATTAACAGAGTGCAAGATGCAGTACGGCCTGGCAAACGATTAAGTATGAGATTGATAGCTAAAAAGTTGCAGATTAACCGAGAAACAGTTAAGCTAATTTTATCTAAAGAATTGGCCATGACAAAGATTTCTGCAGAGTTTGTGCCTCAGATCTGGACGAATGATCAGAAACAGTGTCGGCTTAGTATTGATCTACTTCAAATTCGTATTTGTTTTTCAGATCACGGGCCATGAAACTTGCTAATGGAATCCAGGCTGTAGCCACTAGTATACAGTCTCACATATAATACTTTTTTTTAAATGCATTTCCGGGATTAAGTTACTTGAAATATCCTTATGGATTAATTAATAAATTAAGATAGCTTTGATAGGGGGTATTTCCAACCGGGCACATTTCAATCCTGTAATCCATAATCGTTTCTTAATGAAGTTTTAGAATGCACATCTCGGCACAAAATGTGGCAGGTAGGTATGGGAGCATACGTTCCCACACTTTAATCTTTTACACGTTAATCGTTTCTTAATGTATTGTTAAAGTGAGTTTCTCTAAACTGCTAGTTATTGTAGAGAGAGAGAGAGAGAGAGAGAGAGAGAGAGAGAGAGATTGAAAGTGTGCACGACATCTGTGAAAGTTTGTGCTTCGTAAATCGTTGAAATGGCAACTACAAATAGTGGTGTTTCAGATATGACGGAAATGTTCAGCCAAAGAGGAAAACTTTTATTGGGTTACAAGTGTTACAAATCTAAAGAGCATAATCGGAACTTGACTTACAAAAAAATGCGGAAAATGACATAACAGAAAAATCTTCTAAAATTATCAGGAAGGAATTGTTTAAGGAGCAGACCACTTCAACCTGTCTGACTATGATTGACTTACGTTGCGTATAGAAACATGTATGCCTAGGGAAAACTTTTACCGGCTTTACCAAAATCAGCGTTAGAAGTCCATGATTGTTTAAATAAACTAAACTTTTCTCAACTTTATGCAATAAAAGCAGCATCTACTAGAATAATTTTCTGATTACCCTCTAGAGAATTATTTATGTTTCCCGATTTCAACCGACTATATGGGCGGATGCCACTGCTACTCTAAACAAAACAACCAATGCTTGTGAATCTTTCCATTCCTATTTTAATAGTTCCATGTATCAAACTCATCCAAGCCTTTATGTTTTTATAGATGTATTCCTAAGTGTTCAAACTGAAACTTACGTTAAGTGCAATAGTATTAACACTTGTCATAAGTTTAAAAAAATTGCAACAAAAAAACGACATCATTTCATCAATATCAAACATATTGAATATGGAAGAATAGTTCGTCTAGGCTACAATATGTAAAAATAATATCACATTATTACGATTTTTCCTAATGTTATTTATTTTTATATTCCGCAAATAAGAAAAAGTATGACCATGACCGACCTTTTGAAATATTTATTATACGACTACCTATATTCTTATGTATGTGTACATTAAATTACTTGACTATTTTATGCTAAATGTAATATGTTTTTATGTTAAATGTGACATATTCTAACTCATGAAAACATATAATAAACATATTCATTATTCAATCCTTCCAAGCTACCTATAGAAAGCCCGTGTGCCCAGTTGGGATTTCTAAAAGCATGTTGTTCTTAACTCTGTGACCAGTCGGGATATTTTGAAGTAGTATACCTGTGCCCTTTGATAGATAGATTATCATTATTATTTGTGACTTGGATTTTTTCTTCTCTGGTTTTGGAATTTACACCTTACAACTGAGAATTTATATTTACTTTAAAGAATTTTTAGTTTTATTGTTCTTTCATTCTGATCTGATTTGAAAAAAGAATTCTGCCAATAGTTGGCACCACGTACGTTCAACCATGAAGTATATCGAAGTCGAAATATTTATTGATAAGTATTTGTCCGTTTTACCTTTTTTTTTGGAAAGTATAATAGGCGTTCGTAATACGGCTGCTGGCATATCTACTTATTTTCACGTGGAACATGCATTGATTATAACGTATCTGCTAAT
Source organism: Osmoderma eremita (assembly GCA_031763485.1). Taxonomy (NCBI): domain Eukaryota; kingdom Metazoa; phylum Arthropoda; class Insecta; order Coleoptera; family Scarabaeidae; genus Osmoderma; species Osmoderma eremita. Next base: position 5,405 of record JARFOC010066804.1, on the reverse strand, counting down.
AACGTAAGTGGCATGAACACGCTGCCATTATGCGCTACTATTTTTCGACTTCCCTTGGGGATCCATTTCAGCCCATTGTCACGCCTGATAACAATTATTTATGCAGATAGCTTAGAAATAATGATAATGACGTACATTCTACGTTCCACTGCGAACAGTATTTAAAAGCCCCAATATCTAGGCGAAAAAGTAATTATATAACTAAATTTGTATTACCTTATTCGCAACCCTGCTATTGATCTTGTTCAGATATTTTTTTGTTACATAATTTACTACGATATTCATAGGTTTATTGTTGCATCCACCACCTGAACGATAGATCTGAATAACAGATTTATTTTATCGTTGTAATTAAGGCCAATGCAATTATCTCGTCTTTGGAACTCCGGCACGGTAGGCCCACTTAACAAATCTCAAAACACTCCACCTCCCATAAATGTCTATGTATGTATTGCGTAAATTGATGTGCAACGGGTAACGTTAAAACGTTACTGCTGATGAGCCGAAATACGTATACCTACAGTTTGGATATATTTAGGGGATGTGGAGCGTTTATTAAGTGCATTCATTAATGGTTTATCAAATTATCCGCCAGTTACGTGCAGTAGATTTTATGTAACATCTATGTAAACCGGGATTCCTCAAACATGCTGCCTTTTGTTAATTAGGACATATACAATGCTTCATTTTATTGTCCGAATTTCCAATAGTAAGATTAAAATATGCTTGGATTGTTCCAAGAAATGAAATTTACGTAGTATACGAGTAAATTCGGGCTAAGAGCTATATATAACATATTTTACCCTAAAGAAAGCAAGTGTATCTTTCAAATCCGCCGACCAAATCACGGTTTCCACAGCAGAAACAATATGCTTCTTATAAGTGCATATACATCCACAATGTCTTTTAATAATTCATTTGACAATAAACGAATAATACATAAAATATTCTCTCTCTGTAGACTATTTAACTATATGTATCGAGATTGATACAGTATTTTTGCACATTCCATATTATATACAGAGTGAATCTTTGCTACCTGCGCTCAATAAAGAGCAAAAGAAACGGCTAGATGTTTCAGTTTGTTAAAACAGCATACAACATTACTCTGCTCTGTGGATCCTGACGAATGTAATGTTTGGTTTCCTGTCCGACACATTAGGCTCCCTGTACGCTGCACACGATATGTCAGAATAATATGTTCTGATGCATGCCCTAATTATTCCTTATACTTATAAAAAAATAAGTTTAAGGTTTGGTCCTCCTTTGCTTTTTAATTGTATGAACTGGCCATAAATTTCATCTAATATCCTCGTCCACATACCAGCGTTTAACTTTTTAGCTCAATATTGACTTGTTCAACACACCCTTCACGTCTTTAATGAAATTGTATCACTACATATATTCGTTTTTCATATTCTATATACATATATTTGCACGAAATTTCAGTATAAATGTATACATGTTTTTTTCTAATGAATCTTAAATAGTGACATACAATTTTAGTATGAAAGATTTTTACTGAAGCCCTTAGTCCTCTATTTTGGTTTTAATAACGGAAATGTCATGTGTATACGAGCCCTAACAACTATATGTTGGAACACGCAATTAGATTAAAAGTAATACGTAATTTCATTAAATATTTCAACCAATTTTTTTAAAAGTTTTTTGGGTTGATGTAATGACATTTTGTGCAATGTTTTAAAGCATTTTCTGAAAATAAAAGTTTTGGGTTTTCATAATACATTTTTTTATATTGACTTTGTATAATTATAATGACAACTAAATGTTGGAACAAGCGATGTTAGTATGCCGTAACGTCGCGTTTAGCCTCAACAACCACCCGAACCCTCGCGGGCGTAGTATTAACTAGAGCTTGAGAAAGTGCAGGTGTAAAACTATACCAAATTTCTTGCAGTTTGACACGCAATTGAGAAATATTTTGCGTAAGATTGTTTCTTCAATGTTGTTTCATTTTATGCCACAGAGTTTCCATGGGATTTAGATCCGGGTTCCTAGATGGATGTAACTAAACGTTGATATTATAAGCCTCAAACCATTGTTAGTGAATTTTGCAGTATGACATGATGCACCGTCCTACTGAAATATAGAGTTTCGGTTTCGATATAATTTCGTAATGCTTGGCAATAATGAAGTCTGAAGAATTTCTTGATATTTTAGAGCATTTACAAAACCTATGAACTTTATAGTCTCCAATCGTTTCGCTGGCCCCTCCCCCTCCTCCTCCCCTGTCCCCTCCTCTGCAAACTATAATGCCATTTGGAGACTGTTCTTTTATGACAGTCCTTATGAAGTGTTACCTTCTCATTTTTCTTTTGAATTGCAGTTAGTAGCGGTTTTTCTTTGGCCTATTAACGAAACAAAAAACACATTTATAAACGAATAAAATAATACATACTAAAGAAATATCAACAATACCTACCTCATAAAAGTGCCGACCACACCAAAAAGAGCAGACCATACTTTCGACAGAATTCTCGAGAAATGTTCAGCCCCGTTTCTTTATTCCGTTGTGTGGTAATCCCTCGTAACGTATTTCTTGTTCCTGACTCGCATATTTTCATCAAATGTCTTAAATTTCTTTGAGAAACTGCCTTGGGTCTCACTCAACTTTTACCGCGAACCTGGAAATACAGACATTTCCAGGTTCGCCATATTTTTTTATTATATTAAAAATTGTTGTCTTCGCAATAGTGAATTCATTCGCAATATGTCTTGTCTTTATTGTATCGTTTAATAATTATTTGGCGTGCTTTTGCAATTCGAGGCTTTCGACGTCCATTTTTCTAATTATATATAACTATTAAACTTACACTGTAACTGTCGTAAGAAAGCCAGCTACTGATAATTTGTCAGCAACAATAGGTTAACAAAGCATGAGTTGTTTTTATTTCAACGTCTACTTGGTCGCACAGAGCTTACACGGATAAATAATATAAAGCGCAATGGTACTTGTTCCAACATTTAGTTGTCATATTTGGACACCAAACAATAGCAATAAAGAAAGAAAAAGTTATTATGGCTTTTTTTTCAAAATAGCATCAAACAGGTTCTATTATAGCTCTATCGAAATTAAAAAAGTTGTCGGTCTATATACGTTAGTAAACCCGCTTTTTATCCGAAATGTAACCGTTTGTTCCAACATATAGTTCTTAGGGCTCGTACTATGTACTAAAAATAGATTTAATTTGTAAAATTGAAAAGCATAAATATTCGGAAACCTATATAGATTTCATCTGCTAACTACACAGGCATATAGGAAGTAATATTGTTTCTTTGTGTACGTCTTATAATAATCCCTTACACCGTCTCGGATATCTTTAATTTAAACCTTTCAACTTAGCCGCATAGCCAGTTGTTAAATCTTACAGTATCCCTCGAAGATAATTTATTATTACATAATCTCATTAGACAAGACGTTCATTCAATGTCCACTGTCATCTTAATCCATATATTCTGTATTTATTTAAATTATTAATCTCATAAACTTTCGCACTAATAAGCACCAGACTGGTTCCATACATTATAGCACCGAACGCCGAAACTAACAGAGGAACTACACGGCTTGCCTATACCTAAGAAAACGCTCTAATCCGATAAAATCTAAGAACTCCTACATACGAGTATATGTTATGTACGCCTAGAGGTAATTTGTTAGTGGGATTTATGTGACAACATAGCCGTTGTCCTAAACCGTACTGGAATACTCGGGCTAGTACGTAATTATAGAAATTGCAGATGTAGTTTTCATTAACCACGCAACCACGTAGGCCTCCAGCATTTTTCTCGTCAAAGGTGTAAGAGTTTAATTGGCCAAGCGAATGATAAAACAGATGTTATGCATAGATGTTAGATTTATCGAAAGGAAAGTGATAAAGCTTTATCTTTCGGAATTAATTGTGCATTTTCACCATCACAAACTCGTATGTTCTTGTAATTTGCTTCTTCAAAAACCTCTTAACTGTAAACATAAAATCTCATATATATATATATATATATATGAGATGCTGTAAAAAGATACATGTTTACAATGTTTAATGCTACTGGAATACTTAATAATTAAATGAAGAATAACAAACGAAGAGTGGTATAGCAGATTTAATACCGAATCAAGGCACTACAACCTCAAGAACATACTTCTAACAAGAGAGTTAGAAGTATGTGGGGAAGGAATGTTGAGGAGAATATTTGAAGAGATAAAAACTGAGGAAAGAATGTGGAAAATAAAAACAAATGAGGAGATAAAAGAGGCACAGTAGTATAGTGAAACATATGAAGGCACAGACGCTCAGGTGGCTGGGATATGCTGGCAGAATGCCGAAGCTTAGACATAAGAGGCTATCAATAGGGATAACTGATTGGAGGATCGCGGCACAGAATAGATCTAAATGGAGAACAATCGTTAGAAAGACTGATGAATGATAATAACACTAGTTAACAAGATTTTTGTCCCAAGTACAAAAATGCCTCATTCCCTTATACTTTTGAATGCTGAAATCAATTATGTTTTCATAATTCTTCCATCATCCTTAGTTTTTATGTTCCAGGATATTCGCTTATCCAGCTAAAATATGCATGCATAGATATGTAGTATAAGAAAACATGTGCTGATGTTATTTCAGTTGTCGGCTAGAGCTCGGAACTGAAGCAGCATGCAATGGTCAATGTTTGAACATCTCTTCACGTGTTAAGACCTGCATTTGCAATACCTAAATAGCATCTCTTGTTATTTCAGTTGTCGGCTAGAGCTCGGTGAATGAACATATACGCTAACGTTGTTAACGTATTAAACGTTGCAAGCTATTAAAGTGAAACTGCGAACATTTGATCACCTGTAAAAATCCCAAAGAAATGTGTAAACCACCCGAACTCTTTTTGCTACATTTGCGGCGAATTAACATTTAAATATCAAGAACGGTCTTTCATACCTCTCCTTAAAAAGTGCCATGAGCAGTATTTCGAGTGTAAAGTAGGTGATGAAGACTAAAGCTGGGCTCCCCATATTTGCTGTATTACGTGTATGAGACTTCATACAGCGTGGACAAAAGGTAAATGACATATGTCTTTTGCTATTCCTATGATTTGGAGGGAACCATCAGATCATATTATCGATTGCTATTTTTTGTCTAACAGATATAAGTGGTATGACATCTAAATCCAAACGTACAGTAAAATATCCTAATATTTCATCTGCACTGAGACCAATACCTCACAGTTCGAATTACCTGTGCCTAAACCTCCACAAAACATGACACTAAGCGACGATGAAAGTGCTGATGATACCAAGGGAAATGGGGCCCTTCAGTATTGGCAGACTATTGCTGGACGCTGAAGAGAGATGTTTCTGATGCAAAGTACAACCGAAAGTCATATATCAGCACATT
>JARFOC010066773.1:0-16873 GCA_031763485.1 Osmoderma eremita | reverse complement strand
TGCAATATAATAATTAATATGATCTTTTCACATCTGTGTATATTATATTAGTATCCATTACTAAGTAATTAAAAATCTGTTTGTAACAACAAAATCCTTATTTTCTGTTAATTATTTTTTGAAAATATCATTTTTGACAATTATATAATGACGCGAGTAGTAACAATAACAATAAACAACGAGGCTGACGTATTAGAAGTGGGGGTAAACAGCTGATATATATAGAGGGGACTATAATGTGTCTGGAAGAATCGTAAAACTATTTTCTTACTTATTTAAGGAAAACTTTGTTTTATAACTACGACCCTTGTATTTTTCAAGGCTGCGACTCATCTATAACCTTACTTTCGGATGATGAATCTTGCATTAATGTTTGCAAATAATTTACTCAACAATTCTATTTACTTTTATTTAGAAAAGGTATCATTAACTACCATTAAATATTTAAAAAAACATTGAGTGGTGATAGCTATATGCCACTTATATGTAACTTGTATGTACAACAATCAATTAATAAATAGAGCAAGTCGCGTGCAGGATATAATTATAAATGACAGGTGTCCATAACTAAAACATATACTAATATAATAAATAAGGAATAAGTTATCTTATTAGTTCAATTTATATACGTACGAATAACACATACAAGGCAAATACTAGCATTAACAGCAGAGGCATTAAAATACCCAATTTTCAAATTTGCCGCGTTATATTAATGGCACTAATGAAATTGACAAGCACGCCGCCATACCACATACGGCTGGCCTAATAACTAACTAGGTAACAAATATGATAAGTACCGGCCTTTGAACCACTTACCCAAAGTAACACATTTGGAAATGTTGGAGGTTAGCCGTATTTTCAACCATACTTGAAGTTGAATTCCTTGTTTATCAACGGTTGGTGGCACTACCCTGCTGGGCTAAATTCACCCATGCCTTTTCATAGGGATGGCGCCACCTTACGGTGCTTTTATGTTTAAATTCCGTTCGATGGTAATATATGCAAAGGTATGACAAGGTGGAGCCACTGTACTTTCCTTTTATTTGAGGCGTTTTTTCGCGACGCAGCAGTTTGAAAACGCAGTCTACTATTTCAAAACTTGTCATTTTGGCGATAAAAGTGCTACGTGCAATGACGTCAACATTGAAACTGGTTCAAGTATTTTTGAACCGGTGTATAAGACCGCTTTAAAATACTTTCAAAGTGGGGGTGCGCATTTTGTAACTTGTTATAGCGGCAATTGACTTTACAAAGTTGTTTTGGCGACAAATAGGTTATCAGCTGTGTTCGTCTATTTATTTAAATCTCTGTACATACATAGCAAGTAATTAAGATATATTATATTAGTGAGATTACTATTTAGGTAAATATGTTATGATGATGATAACCAGTATACTGGAAGAATTTATACTATAAAAAAGTCTATATTACTTTGCCTAACCTCTTCAAAAGTCAATAAATATATTTGCATATAGGTTATATTTGTGACATTTGACGTACAACCCTATAAACTACGTTTTTCTTGTATTCATCTCAGTTGTTGATTTATAAAACCATCCTCATATCGGTCCTGGCCTATATGGTGCGTTAGCGTAGGCGCCCATCGCTATAACTATAAAACTAAAAACTCTCGCGGTTTTTCAGAACAGTACCCTCCGGAACGAGCAGATTAATGGAGATCTGCAAATTCCAACATTCTCTGAGTTTCTCCACGAAACCTTAAGTTCTGCCTGGGCATGAGCCCAGTGTAGCGAAAATCCCTGGGTTCGGGCGGTTGTCTATCCGCAAGGTCCACCGCCCCCTTGGCAGGACGAGACGCCTGGTGAATCTCATCGAGTTGGTTCGATAGAGTTCTCGCCAGCCGTGCGACGACCGCCTTTGTAAGTTTGTTTAGATAGGTTAATAAGAGATAATAAGAAAAAATAAATTGGCGAGTGTTTCTGTTTTTCCTTAAATTTCCCATGCGTTGCGAAGTAGATGCATTTAGCTTAGATGATAGGGTGAAGAAGGACATAAGGTTCCTACCCTAGTTGATATGCGAGTTCATCATGGTCCCGGATTAGAAATTTTGAATGGTGGGGATGTAACCGCCCTATTACTGTCGTCCAGTAACAATCGGTTGTACGCGAAAAAAATGCCTTTGTTGGTTTCGTGAAGAAAGCACGTTCCCGCACAAATTCTAAATATATGTATATTGTATCATCACTGTGTGTATATTCCTTATCTCTGGTATATTCACAGTTAATATGAAGCCCGAAGAAGAAGGAAATAGCCCAGTAAGTTCCTTTTACTATTTTAAAAAAAAGTATTTGCGTTCTGGAAGCATGGTATTGGTATATCGTGGGCATTAGTTGTAAGATGGTTGTTAGATTCGTTGGGTTTATGGTTGTTGGTCTTAGTGGTGACGCGTGTCGGAAGCTTGTGGAAAAAGTTTTATGCCTATTAAAAGGAAGAAAAAGTTGGATGTTCAAGTATATTGCAAAAATATAAGATTAAATTGTAATGAAAATTGGACATATGTATATATATATTGATTTATTGCATATCTTAGCATTCGTTTTTAGGGTGCTGTAAATAGTAGTACAATAGTATTACAACAAATTTCTAGTTAAATGATCAACATATAGTAATAATTGTAAAATGTGTCACTCAAATTTTAAGGATAACAAGCTTGAACCCGAACGCTTTAGACTATTATTCGTTGGAGGTTTGGAGGATAGAACAACAAATGCATCTTTAAAAAAACACTGATCAATGGGGAAAGTTGGTGGATGTTGCTGTAATGAGAAATCCCAAGACAAAGAGATCACGAGGTTTTGGTTTTGTTACATATTCAAGAGCGCATATGGTCGATGCTGCCCAAAATGCCCGGCCTCACATAATCGACGGCAAGATTGTAAAAACTCAACGAAGTGTACCAAAGCATGAGATTGGAATACGGACTGCAGTTAATAGGTTATTTGTTGGTGGATTAAAAGATGACATCAACAATGAAGATTTAACAGAATATTTTAAAAAATTCGGGAAAATATTAAATTGCATAATACATATTGATAATGAAACTGGCAAGAGGCAGGGTTTTGGTTTTATTGTATTTGAAGATTACGATTCAGTTGACAAAGTTTGCTGTAATCACATGATTCATAATGTATTATGTATATTTTTAAACTATTTATTTTCAGTAATTGGAGAACATCAAGTTAAGGGGAAAGATATCATTGTTAGAAAATCATTTAGGAGTAAAACCACAATGGAGAGAGTCCAAGGTGACGGAAGTGGTGGTGGAAATATGATGGGACCTTGGGGTGGAGGTCTAGATGGAACTAGTTTTGGTGATTGGAATTATGGAAATCAGGAATACAACAGTAACTGGAATAACAACAATCCATGGGAAAATCAATACTGTTGGGACAGTAATAGTTTTGGTAACAACTTTAACAGCGGCGTCGGTAGTGGTATTGGTAGTTGGGAACCCAACGACAACTTTGGTGGTGGTTATCAATGGAACTACGTCGATCGTTATCAACAAAACTACGCCGATGGTTATCAACAGAACTACACCGATGGTTATCAACAGAACTACGGCGATGGTTATCAACAGAACTACGGCGATGGTTATCAACAGAACTACGGCAATGGTTATCAACAGAACTACGACGATGGTTATCATTACAACCGCGACGACGGTTATCAACAGAACTACGGCGGTAGCGCCATGAGAAGCAATTTTCAATCACGCAGTAACCTAATCACCTTATGGTAATTTAAATTTATTTACCACTTTATTTTTCTGCTTGTATAAGAAGGCAGAAACATCAGTACTATTTCTCCATTCAACTTTTTCTTTTTAACTAGTGCACATTGAACAGATATTATGCCAGTTTCATTATCTAGATCAATGTTAGTCTTCCATTTTACGTTTCTTATTATTTTCTATTAATAATTTCAGCTAATTCCGGCGACTATGGCGGCGGTGTTTACGGTAAGCAGAATACCAACATGGACGGAGACAGTCGTCGATAATCAGAACAGCTGGACGCGCTTATGGGATGCTTCATTTTTAACAAGGTCGGCCGCAGGTGTAAGCGTACGTTTATATCAGTATCTCCTAGTGTGTCTGCTTCAGTGTGTATTAGACAACAATAGCGTATATTTGCATCCCGCTGGCTAAGTTTGGCGCAATATTCTAGTACATATTCTTGAGTATTGCGTATAAAGTCCATGAGGGTATTAAAGCCCACCATAACTGAATTTCAAAAGTAAACAGGTAATTAATTCTAAACTCCAAAAATTGAAACATTTGTGGTGACCATTGAACATAGTGGGTTATAAAACATACAAAAAATGCCACTTAAAATAACGAATTTGCACAAAAACAAAACTTAAATAAAAATTCAACATTGATCCCTATTATCCACACTAACAAGGTAATAAGGCCCACCTAATATAGATTAGTAGGTTCCACATTTTAATCACCGCACCCCAAGCAAACGACATCATCTTTAGTGAGTCCTAGGCAGTAATCATGAATCCATGTTTAACACATGTGGCACTGTCTCATGTCTGCCACTAAGATAGAGTGGCAGACATGATGATGACGCAAAACCAACTTTTTTGTGGATACCGAAAAACTGCAGCTGGGTTGAGGTTCTGGAACACCGTTTTTATTTGATTTGCATGTTACTGATGGAGTGGAACAGAAAATGTTTCTGGTTACTTCTTGTGCCTTGTAGTTCAATGCTTTTTTCCTGTTGATTTTTCTTGCAGGTGCCATATCAGGTGTGACAAGAACTTTTGAGAAACTGTTTGCTTGGGGAACTTGTTCCTTCAAACGATTCTGTAATATGGCTAGAGGAACTTCGTCATCTGGATCAGAATAAATTGAATTCTCCAACTTAGCTTGCTCGTGCTCCTTTCTGGTGGGAAGGCTTGGTCCATATGCGTATTCAGGGATTACATCCTTGCTGTGAATCGATGCGTAATATTATCGATCGCCTCATACTGGGGTAAAAACTTCGGAGATCCATTCTTTATTCATTTTTCTGTTAGGGTACTTGTCAAAGGAACGAAATACGCTTTTATGAAGCGGTTGCAGTTCGTGCGTAGTATTTGAGGGAAGACATAATAAGTGAATTCCCAGTTCGTCAGCCGTCTCGACGATTGTTATATCGAGATGCGACGCGGCACCGTGGAATATTAGAAGTACTGGCGGCTTTATAAAGTTAGAAAAGTGGTTTAACCATTCAATAAATAACCTTTTGGGGACACAGCAACTTTTGTGGGGGTTAGGTGGCAAACCATCACCAAAAGTTGGTTTCAATCGCTACCCCTTAAATAATATCATTGGCGGGATACTATTGCCCAATGCATTCACAAGCAACAATTGTGCAATTCTCTGCATGTTCTGGGGCAATAGGGTGAATTCGTTTCTTACCCTTTTAGCAATCACTGATGGTGTAGGGTTAATCGGCATCCCTTTTCGTCCATATTGAAAATTTTGCATGGTTGATGTGTAGGATTATATTTTTTCAAAATGCTTTTCACTTTTTGAAAGTAATCCTGAACAATGTATGACTTTAGCTTCGCTGCTCTGACAGGCTTAATTGACTGGGCCTTTCTTCGAGATAAACAAGGGGTCAATTCATAAAAGTTTTGAACCAATTTATTTTGTTGAATTAAAGTCGTTAGGGATACCTTCATATCCAACATATTTCTAGACGCTTCTTCTAAGTGCCTTCAGTGTAATAGGGAATCCTATTTTAGAAAATCTAATAATTTTTCTGATAAGTTCGTTTTCTTAAGGTAGGTTTTGCTCCCATTTTTCTGTTAGTCTCTCCTGTCTTCATTTGGTTTCGCAATGTTTGCGGTGTAATACCACATTTATTCTCTACATAACGTTCAGATTTACTTGGTTTTAACAAACTTAGAGTTTCCACCATCATGTTCTGAGTTCAATTCGCCATCATACGCGACTTTTCTTACCCATATTTCTGCGAAATATAACAGAGAAATATATGGAAGGCAATACCGATAAAAAACTTAGCTGATGGGTAATAAGGTTCAATTATTATTCTGTATTGTTAATTTATAATCACTTTAAGGTTAAATTCTATCCAACATGTAAGTTACGACGTTCGAAATACGGTGGAATAACTACGGAACTAACTCAACCTAAAATTACCTTTGTTAAAAATGGCACCAACACTTCTATTTTATGCAAAATGTACATTGAACACATAAACGTCATCCCAATGAAAAAGTGACAAACGTTCTCTATTTTATCGACATGTTTTTGAAAGGTAAGTCCACTAAAAGTATGTAGATGGCGCAACAACGTTAAGTGAACTATGTTTAAGTCGGAACACATATCTGGGCTTTATTACCCCGGGGACCCTCCTTATTAAATCTGTTTTGTTTGTTATTTTCTTAGAATTTCTACTTTTGTTTTAAAATATTTTTTTCTTAGCCATAATACATTTATTTTTTACACACTAATACCCATTTCCACACAAAAACATGTTCTTACACCTAGTATATGAAAACTTTTATTTTAAAGATAATTAAAATTTAACCTTTGGAAGCAGCCTCATTGCGGCCCTGACTTACCAATATTCGAGTAAAATGATATGCGGCAATGACCGCCAATCCCATAAATACGATCGGGCTATGTTTATGAGTAACAAATGTAAGTTCATCAAGAAACATTGCTATACCCAGGACTTACACTTCAATTAAAAAAGAATGAATAAGATTTCTCATCTTAGACGAAGGACATAGGTTAGGTATTAATATATACTGATTTAATTGGATTTAATGAAACGTTAATGGCACAATATAGATTTCGTCGCGTGCTAATCTTCTGGGAGGCCGAAATTTTTGTGTCCTATAAACTTATATAATACAGACCGACTGAGCAGGCTAATATAGAGTCTTATTTAAACTCGAAATGTTTATTATGTTCAGATTAAGTGTTCTTAGAAATAGGTAATCGGAAAATTTGACAAACAGATGGCAATTTTGACTCCAAATTTTTCATTTCTTGTCACTTTACAGTGTTTATACTGTTTAGGTTATGTTTGGGTTATGTGTATATAAACTATTATGTAATAGGATATGCATATGTATATAAATTAAATCAATCATTAAATATTTTTTCACTACTCTCTCGTTTAATCTCTTGTGGAAGTATATAAAGTCAGGTAGTTTTAATTTATGTATTGAATAAGATATGCCATCCAGGTAACAATCGATAGGATGTTTAGGAGGTTAGTGTAACCATGTAGTGAAATCTATAGTCAAGGAATTTTTATTTTACAATCAAGGATTTAGTTAAATCTTAAATAAATGGTGTTAAAAGCAGAACAGTGTTAGTGGGTAATATTGGCCGTGTTTTTAAACTGATTTCCATGTTCGAACAAGATCAATAATTGTTCAGAGATCTACTCAATCCATTAGTTTTAAAACGTTAATAACCTCAAAAGTGGGGATTATATGCTAAGCAGCTAATGAATCAAACGCAACTGGATATTTTAGGTTATGCTAGATATCTGTTCTAACGGCCCCACTATCTGATTCGGTGTATGAAACTTGAACTCGAACATCATCAGCCGTCCGCGCACGGGTCGACTCGAAGTGGTTGAGTGAATAAGGATCCGTACACGGGTCGATCGACGCAAACTCGCAGTTTTCTTTCCAATATTATTTTAATGAAATATTGGGCTATAAAATATTATTTACATATATGAAAACAGATTATTGTTGTAGTTGTTACTAGGAAGGATACATTTTACCAAATTTAGATAAATATGCTAGGGATGCCTTTTATATTTCGGGAATAAGCGTTCCAGGTGCTGCCACCTGACAACTGTATCGTAAATTTTGGCCTTTTTGATCGTACTTGCTCAGAACATTTTGACGTCCAAGCGATATTTGTGTTACTTACAGTGGCTTAAAAAATCATCTTGGCCAGAAAATAGAATTAACTCGTGAACATTTTCGTGTCATTATTTCTTACAATTTTCCACGTGGATTATCTCAACAACAGTGTATCGATGAACTTAATTCGGCATTTGGCGATGAAGCGCCGTCAAAAGAACGTGTGGATTGGTCGAACGAAATGCTCCACGCTGGTACGCCGAATTTAATCGTGACCGGGCTTCACTCACTGGCGAATTTCGTGAAGGCCGTCCAAAATCAGTTGTTGTTCCGAGAAACATTGATGCTGTGCGTAAACTGATATTGCAAGACCGGCATATGACGTATCGTGAGATTGAGGTATCCTTGGGTATTAGTGGGAACAACATACATTCAATATTGCATCAACAGTTGGCTGTCAAAAGAATTGTTCGCCTTGAATTCCACATAATTTGACAATCGCTCAAAAAAAGGCTCATGTGGATTGGTTCAACGAAAAGCTCCAAAAATACGATCACGGTACTTCAAAACCTGTCTATGACAGCGTAACAGGTGACGAATCATGGATCTATGCTTATGAGCCCGAAAGTAAACAGCAGTTGACTGTATGGGTCTTTCAAGATGAGCCAAATCCGACAAAATTTGTTCACGCACGAAGCACTTCGCAGAAATTGGTCGCCTGTTTCTTCGGAAAAAGCAGACATGTGGCAACTACCATTGGTGCAACGTCGGGCGGTCAATTCTGAATGGCACACAACCATTTGTTTGCCAGAAGTATTCGGAAAAAATAAGGGAAGATGGATCATTCTTCACCAGAACAACGCGAGCTCTCACACATCAGCTCAAACAAGAGCGTTTTTAGCAACTGGAAAAGTTGAATTGATGGGTCATCCGCCGTACAGCCCTGATTTGGCGCCCAATGACTTCTTTTTGTTTCCGCACACCAAACAAAAATTACGTGGTCAACGTTCTTTGACGGCTGAAGAAGCGGTTGATGCTTTCAAAATGCATATTTGGAGGTATCTCAATCGGAGTGGAAAAAGTGCTTCGAAAACTAGTTCAAGCGCATGCAAAAGTGTATTGTCTTCATGGATAATATTTTGAAAAACAATAAATTTCTGTTCTCTATTCCCAAAACATAAGAGGCATCCCTCGTATAAAGTAATTTTTGGGAATAAAACTATTAAAAACTCAGTGTAAACAAGTGTAAATGTCTTTGTAAATTACAATTTAGTTTAGAATGTGTGCTGAAGTTATTCTAATAGGTTATTTTCACATTTTCTTTTGATGAAAAAAAACCTTTTCTTTGATATTTATTCTTATTATTATATTTTTATAGTGAAATAATGAACAAGGAAATTAAAGTTTTCTACAGAGAATCCTTTTCAACAAAGAATTTGCTAAGAGCTGTACATTGAACGATATTATTTGAGAGAAATACATAATAAACTGCAGGGGTTTGATTATAAGCTTCCTGGTCGGAGGAGGCAAGCTGTCGAGAAAAATCGACCAATACGCGGATGACGGCAATTTGCAGCGTTTCTGTTCGAATAGAGTTAAAAATGATTCTTCCCGTGTTCGAGCATTCGAACAGTTCGTACGCTTTAAAAACACGGCCATAGGATCAGTTAGATTAGAGTGTTTTAGGCAGAATAGGTATGTATAGATTTCAGTGTTTTAGGTCTTTGTTTTAGCAACACAAAATAAGTTTAATTGTTGACTGGATAATCAGTTAATGTATAATACAGTATTGAATAATAAGCAGTATAGACCGTTAACCTGGGTTAGGTAGCATATAAATGTTCACCGTTTTTGTTTGTTGAATTATGAATGACAAACCCTTTTTTCTGGCAAATGTGAAAATAGTTATTTTGTTTTTTATCCCTTAAATTCAGTTTGAGAAATATTTAGGACAGTATTTTTTAGTGCCTCGATGCTTACTTTAGTCCATTTCGTAGCCAGTCAGAATACACAATATACCGTACCTGTTTCTTCTTTCTTTGAAATCCAAATCACGTCTGCCAATTTGTAGTTGATCTGATAGGAAATTCAATTTTATAGTACAGGTTCAAAACATTTTTTAATGCCATTAAATTTTTTTTCTAAACGATACATCTTGTACGTTCCCTAAAAAAATCAACGAAAAACAAAATTTATAGCTTGTAATTTATTTATTTAATATTCCATTGTCATTGCTATTTTCTATCGACATCAGTTCATTTGTAGACTCGTCTTACGAACCACGGCATGTCGGTCATACTTAGCCCACCCCGTATAAATATATAGAAACTGTATACGTATTTCGGCAATGAAGTTTCCATCGCCAGCAGTAGCCTGTAATCTGTGTTATTAGAGGTTACTAGTTACTGTTACTCCCGTTTAAGTTGCCATCAAGAAAAGAAGGTCCGATTATTTCATTCCCCATGATACCAGTTGCCATCCTCAGCAGAAAACTACAAAGAAAAATAATGTCAGACGTAGCACTGTCGGAGATATGCACCACAGAGAACATCACTAATAACATTAGTTGTGTTATTAATGTTAATTGTTAATGTTATTAGTGGTGTTCTCTGTGGTGCATATCTCCGAGAGTGCTACGTCTGACATTATTTTCCTTTGTTGTTTTCTGATGAGGATGGCAACTTAGTTGCCGAAATACGTATTCGGAGTTCTTTACTCACCAAGGTGATAAGGGTATTTTTTTATTTTTAAAGACAATATGGTAATATGGTCGGTTGCTATCGCACTTGCACATGTTAAATCGCTGCGTTCAGCGAGCTGCGCGTAGTGAGCCTAATGTGTCCGACATAAAATGTATATCCAATTTATCTTATGTATTAGATAAAGATGAAGCAAGCCATACATCCGCACCGTAGAGTAATGCATATATTTTTTTCCTGTTCTAACAAACGGAAACATCTACGCTTTTTTTTTCTTCACTTAGCTTATCCCCAGCAGGCAAGCATTCAATCGATATATTTATGCGGTGCGGGGTTTTTAACCCTTGTTAAGTACCAGTTTAATTATTTTAGTATTATTTTTACTCAATCATATCTGTTTACTGTAAGACTAATATCGATCTTTGTTTACGTGTTCCTGTTGAGTCGTCCAACTGCCTCAGAACAATAAGTAAGTATATAGTATAATTTTTGCACTTTTTCATGGTATTAAGATTTTGTGTGTGTGCATGTAACTTTGGTAGCTGATGAATGCTATTTATATTTTTAGATGTAAAATGAAATAAAAAGGCACGAAACTATTTTGAACTCTGTTTAAACAAACCCTATAGTTACACTTTAGGTTAAACGTGTTTAGAATATACAGGGTGAATCAAAATAAAAAGGATTGTTAGGTATTAACTAAAGTTCTGTTCCAACACGCAGTTTGCGTACGGTTCGTGATGACGTGAGCCAATCGGACAACTTATTGGTGTTCTTCAGAACTGAAATATGTGTTCTGATTTATTCACGTCGCAAAGTGTGTGTTCGAACATACCTTATACAACGTGTAAAGTACAAATTTCCCAATGGTTTTTAAGTCGTAGGCATACAATTAAATACTCGTGATCACTAGCGAGATCTTCGTAATTAGATATTACTTTTCTCTTTGTCTCTTAAATTGTGCACAGTATTCCTAGTCAATGTATGCGATGGTAGTTGCCAATGTCTCAGGTTTTTGGAAGGTATATTGAACAATACCGTGGACTGCCCTTTCCTTCTTGAGCACATACCCTTCCATATTCCGCGTCTTCCCTCCAGAATGCAATGCGCATATCGGCTGCCTGTGTCAAGGACTAACTGTCTGAGAAGGACACCAACATATATCATGTGTGGCATTGCGAATAAAATATAATACAATACGGTTTGATATTTGTTAGCTATGCATTTGTTCAAGAATTTTATCTTAATTTACATTTTCTATGTATCAATTTTGTTTTTGTGTATTTCACGTGTGAAATTTTCTATTGTTTTTTGTCCTGTTATTTGGGTTGTAACCTGTTGGACAACAAAGTTCCATTATTATTATAAGTAAACCGCATGGCATACCTACGTTTAGTTTCATTTTTATTTCCTCCCGTCTCTCCGTAAATTGAAACGATATCCGTCAATTCATAGCAATGCATTTTTATAGGACGTAACGTGCACTCCATGCAGCTATCCATATGACACTAACCAATACTACAGATGCCAATACTAACAGCGTCGCATACAGACCCGGGGCTAGCCCACTGCATTTAAAAAATATTTATTTCTCGTGAATGGTTAAAGATAAAACATCCGTGCGTTAATTAAGACTTTCATCATATATGATTACATACATATGAAGCTAGTAGTGATGCGGTGGTTAGGGTACTTGTTAGGCGATATGTATGCCTGAGTTCCAAACTTAGAGGACGCGCTTGGCGGGTGGCCTACTCAGTAACTTAAATAATTGAGGACCTGCGTTCTATTGAACAAGGGGTAATGATCCGCCTTAGGCTGATATTTATAGTCCGTTCTTAAAGTGGTGCTCATGCTCACGTACGCGTTGACGCCATTTTTGCATGCATTCATAAAGGACGCGCATGCGTTATGTACGGGTACCGCTTTAAGCACGCACTATAAATACTGATAAATACCAGAAAAGGTGAGCGACAGTCGGGCAGTAAGGGCGAAGATTATGGAAAACCCTTACTTTTCCTCCTTCGCGGAGTGTAGAGCCTTATCATTTTATGATTACAGCTGTTATATATTATTTCCTTTGTTTTTTCCTCATCCTGTAAAGTGGTATTCTGGACAATGAATCGACAAAATAGCTAAAAGAAATATTTTTCCAATTACTTTTAATGGAAAATAATTTCTTCAGTGCTTTTTACGATAAATTCTCTGAAATGTATATGAATTTCAGATAATTTAATAAAGAATATAATGTTTAACACTCTAAAATCGTTATAGGATAAATATAATTCAGTAATTATTACATAGTAGTCATCTCATCTATTGTGAATTCGTAATTTCAAACATATTTTTACTACAATTTTAGCTGTAACAAGTCATAATTTGAACATCTGCAAAACTTTTTGGTCAAAAAATATATTTACAAGTACATTTTCATTACCATTAATACAATTGATTGATAATTGTGTTGTTTTATATTTAAATAAATATTTATTAATCAAATATTGTAGTTTTAATTCACTATTTAATCATAAGGGGCTTATTGATCAAATGTGAGTTTATTAGCATGCTAAGTATAGAGGAAAAATTAATAATAGTGGCTGCCCTGAAAATAAGCAAAGATTAGTGTGTGGTGAATATGGGAGATAACTCAAACAGGAGATAGCCAACACCATGCCACAGACCATGCCATACCATGTTTGTTCGTGCTCAATAGTTAAAAGCGAACGCTTTTGGAATGTGGTGGGGGATAAGTTCACGACTCATTTTATAGAGCCGCTATTACTTACAAGCGGGAATCTTACATTGATTGCTCTGATAATTTCATGTAATACTAATTTTCTTCGGGATTTCATCGGGCATGAAAACTTATGTTTTGAACTCAACGAACTTTGATAGACCTTGCGTCAATTGCGCTTGGCTTCTCCATTTACAATTGTGGGTCCCCATTAGATCAATTATGACCACGAAGAAGCGAAATATTGGTGATATAAAAATGTTATTAGATACTATCATCATATAATTCACTGGTCGTACACGTGTTGCATTTTGTATTTTTGATGTATTAATACTTGTCGTAGGTGTCCATTTCATTTTTCTTAAACTATCAATTATTCATAGTGCTTGCAATCTTTACTGTCAATTATAATTATTCGGTTGCAGTAAAAAAATAACGTCAAAAATTCAACAAATAGGTATTGTCAAGCAAAGTAGCATCTATTACTAAAATTATTGTACGTGTTCGAGCATTTTTACGAAAAATAGTCTTCGATTTTATGAATTTTTGTCCATGCTTTTGACGACTTCACTGTAATCATGAACTGTGGCAATACATGCCGTAGGCAACCAAACGATCGCCATAATTTGGCGCTCTCTCGAGGACAAAAGACCGGTTGGACTGGAAGTCTATATTATATCTGGGCAGGCGTGATGTTTGCAAGGGCAGTTAACAGAGATAATAAACACACTGTTCGGATTACTCCACCGGCACCGATTCGGTGCCGGACTTGAGAATGGGAATCCACGTATTCCCGAAACACGTGTCGTTCCGAATTAATTTAATACTTGTGCGGGAGGAGTAATCCGAACAGTGTATTTATCGTGCTGCCCCACAGTCCTTGCTATCTTTAACAGAGATAATAGTAAAGAGAGCTGGGGCACTTAACGTTAAAATTGTGTGCCTCTTTCTCTGGGGGTCTGCGAACCCAACTAAACAGACTAGCGCGCCAAATCTCGAATATTTCAAGCTGGACAGGATACATAATGCTATATATAATTCTATTCATTCTTCTATACAACCTTTTTTCACACAAATGTCATACATAAAATGTGCCAAAAAGTGTATGCATTCTGCCGTGCAGATTTTTTTTGGAAATATGTTCTATTTCCAACTATAATTCTGTTCAGAAAGTGAGCGGACAAGTTACGCATTGACAGTTTCGGTTAACGTATTTCTAAAGGTTATAGTTACAAATGAAATTAACCTTTTTGCTTACCAGACGAAATACAATAATCACATTATCCGGATTACTCTTCCCACACAAAATAATAATTAATTCGGGACACGTCAATCTTTACAAACGAAATACACAATAATAATAAAACAATAATTATAATCACAAATTAAAAACCAAAAGAACTACTAACAATTAAAGGAATTATAATATAAATTCAAAATACTCAAACTTAGATCATATTCACATATATTACAATATATATGATTTTAGACTCAAACACTCTATGCAGAGTTCTAGAATTTAACATTCAGAGCCCTCTATTGGTCGAGTAACCCGTGGTTTACACTAAAGGATGACAATTAGCAAATTGACCAACAGATGACCGTAATTATTGCAAAATGAGTTTCTAATTCAGGATTATTTATAAACGGGATTGCATAAAGGTTTTCTATATAAAAATGCAAATAATAACGTAACAAAAAATAATATAATCTAAAAAGTAATAAATATGTACAACTAGATTTCCATTTTTAAACATTTTTCAAAATTTACTATCATATCTTGATTACTATGTTTGTCGAACATCATTTATCGTGGCAGGAACTTTTACTTCAATACCATCCAGTTTTTCGTTGACTGTGATCTGGCATGCTAATCGAGACGTTTCAGTCAAATCGTAAGCTAAATCTAACATATCCAATTCTTCGTCAGATGGCTGTTCGGGGAGGCTATCATAGTCTTTCTTTTTGAATATCAAATGACAAGTAGAACATGTTAAAGTACCTTCGCAAGCTCCAAAACCTTCTAGATCTACATCATTGTTTATTACAACGTCTAATAAAGTTTCACCTACTTTCCCTTTAGCTGGAATTCGTTCTCCATTAGCTTTTACAAATGTTATGGTAATCCTAAAGCATATAACCTATTTTAATATGTTGAAATTTCATGTATCCAGATACAACTTACTCCTTCTTATTTAAAGCCGGTACACTGGTACACAATATACGAGTGTTTGGGCTTCTTCTATTCAATAATGTTTGTAAAAACCGTTTATTCGGAGTTGTCCTCGATAACGCAATAGTATTCCGTATTACACCACTTAATAACATATTTAAATTTACGTGAAGAAGTATTAATTTTACCACTAATAGAGTTTGATGTTTTAAAATTGGCTAGATCTGTCGTACAAGTATTTCACAAAGAAATTTCTCCAACTATACAGCTTTCACATCACACTCCGATTTCGGAACGTATAACGGATTTTCTGTACACATTCATTATTCATACATTTTGGGGTTATCATTATCAATGTGACTCGAAGGGCTTGTTCACAAATAAGCATACTTTAAAACAAATTGGAATTCCAACTGTAATTGAAATAATGATATAGAAGAATTACTTCTTGATAAGCTTATAAAAATATGGAATTATGAAACCCTCTATACGTAAATGTCACCATGTCAGCTGGTCACCTACTACCGGTAGGGGGTTGGGAGGGGAGGAGGGTGCACTGAAATACCTTGGATGTAAACCAGTGGTTACTCGACCAATAGAGAGCTCTGGGTGCAAAATTTTATCTAATAAAAAACCTGAGTGTAAAATTCTAGAACTCTGCGTAGAGTATTTTAAATTTATTTTACAATCCCTTTAGTTGTTAGTAGTTCTTTTGGTTTTTACTTATTGTTTAATCATTATCGTTATTTTTCTTATTATTGTGTATTTCGTCTCCATAGATTGATGTGTTCCGAATTAATTATTATTTTGTTAACGCACGTCGAGCGAAAAATGATGCATCACCAGGTACCTGGAGCCGACTGTACTTTTTAGTATAATTATATTCCTAATGGCTTTTTTTGTTCAGTAGGGTAGATTAATGTTAGAGCGAATTGTCTTCCTCCAGAGTCTTTAGTTTATAAGTTGCTGTTGTAGTAGTCAGTACGTGAATAAAATTATTGTTAAAGCTGGTTGGTTCGTTATCGTGCTTGAAAAATAAGTGCATTTAACAATTTTGTGCGGAAGGAGTAATCCGAAGATTGTGTTTATTGTATTCCGTCTGGTAAGCAAAAAAGTTAATTCCAATTGTAAATATAAGTTTCAGGAATGCGATAGTCGAAACTATCAATGCGTGTTTTTTTGCGCAACTTGTGCGCTTACTTTCTGAACAGAATTATAGTTGTAAATAAAATATGTTATAAAATACAAAATAGGATACGGTGGCTTTAAAATAGTAAAAAATAATAAAAAATACCCTTACCACCTCGATGAATGAAGAACTCCTGGATACGTATTTCGGCAACTAAGTTGCTATCCTCAGCAGAAACTACGAAGGAAGATAATGTTAGA
>JARFOC010066754.1:0-16876 GCA_031763485.1 Osmoderma eremita | reverse complement strand
GGCCTTGCTACCCCCAATTCGTACGGATAATTTATTTTATTTACAAATATACTTTGCTTGAAATCGGCACGTTACAATATGTTCTTCTAAAATAAATTTTAAATCAGCAGGTAACGGAATCCTACTTCCCAACGTGTAAAATTTCAATAAAAAAAGTAAGGGAAACTATGATGGGATTTTTTTCTACAAAGAAATGGTTGTCGTCATAAAAAGGTGGTTCTAATTTACAATACCAAAGTGATCAAAGGATTATTTCCAGCAACTTATGCAAGTAAAACACGACAAAGAAACGGCTCTCATCAGCTACCTACCTACTGAGACAAAAGCTATCGCTTACTGAATATACAACATCTACTACCTTTATCGTTATTAATTAAAGTAATGACAACGTGCGGGTCCTTCAAACAGCATCGAACCAATATTATGAGTCTTGCCCAACATGGCAGTCGAATAACCATCATTCATTCTGCCCGATCCTAACAGTTATGTCTCATTGAAGGGTGGAATTAGTGCCGGTTACTCGGTCCCAATTTGATAATTTTCGGTTCCGGATCCGAACACAGGAGACGCGCAGCCGGGAAAAGGGAATATCGGCTGACGTGATGTGGCGAGCTGATGCTATTGTTTCACGGACGGATGTTCCGATGTTAATTAACTGAAAAGACGAATTCGTCGTCCGTAGCGGTGGGGATTTATCTCCGAGACGTAGTGGATCTAGTTAGTACGTGGATACAATACGTGAGTGCCGTGAATTTTCGTTGTTCGAGTTTATAGCCTACGGGATTGTTACTCTTTTACAGTTAGTCAATGGTTATATATCAGTCATTATTTGCACCTTATCTTTTTAAGGAAGTAATAATCTTTACAAAGTAATAGTGTTTTAATCTTATGCGATTTAAACCATACATAATGCACATGTGCATGCATGCAGGCGTATTGCTTTAGTTACGTGACCATTGTTGCGGGATATTAATTCATATTTGCTTGCTATGCCCGGAAATCGTGCACAATTCATTACAATGAGCTATAACTTAATTAGAAACTTTAACTGCCAAGTATACTACGTTCAAGTTCTATTTAACTTTATCTTTAATGTTCGTTTCGGTTTATTGTACCCCGTAATACTTGTTTAATGACCGCGTCCTTTATCTAAAAGGGAAAAAATGAAAGGCTCCAGGTAGGTATAACTACAATAGATAAATTTTAATTACAGGTGCCAACAAGGGAATACGACGGCGGGGAATGGAGCGTCGTTTTACTTTAGTTATTCATTTTCAGTTTTTATATTACGTCTATTATGTCGTTTCGGCTCGTTCTAATATTCAACGAAGATTGCGCCGATCAAATTACATCCGAGCGTCTTCGCGTTTCGTTTCTTTACTTAACCGTCTTCGTGTAGTGCCATTTTTTGCGTTCGACTTTTACGATCCGCTGTTAATAGTAATAAAAGTGTTTCGTGCAGTCGGACTGGGCACGGAGTCGCTCGTAAAACGTGTGATACACACATTTTTTAATATTGTTGAAGTAAAACAGCAATAAAATCGCAATTAGTAGCAATAAAACGGGGCTGTAAATTATAATGCCGGTTATAATGTGCGCGACATCAAACACGAAATGCTGTATGCTATTTAAACAAAGTTGTATGGTCGATAATTGTATTATTACTTGTATGAATAAGTTCGCTAGCTAAAATATAAACTAACGAACTTATTCATACCCTACTATTAGCAGTGATCAATTCTTTCTGAAATTTTTTTTATCTTTCTTTTAGGTATATCGTTCTATGATTCTATTAGCAGTGGAGGTAACTGCTAGAATGCTTTAAAAATATGTTTTGGTGCAGAGCTCAGAACTACATTTAACCCTCCATCCGTCGGGTGTCACAGACCACACCAGTCCATGGCAAAATCAAAATCTAAAATAACGTTTTTATTATTTTTTTCTAAATTTCTACCGTCACAGTACCTTTCAAGTGTTTGAATAGCTGCTGCTTTTGCTATGCAAAATGGTTTTTCAAAATTTTAAATAGTTGTGGCACGGCATTTTGTCCTGACAGACCCCACTCGATCAAACGTGTAATAACATTTGCAATGCTTTTTAGTTGATAATTTTGTTATTATTTTATTTCTGTGTGCCAATTTCGTGCTAGCGAGCAGTTTTATGGTATACAGCGCTGGCCAGTTCTAAACTTTAAAGGCGTCTATAAGTAATGTACTTCATCAAGCAGCGATGTCATATCGTTGACCGACGCAATCTCCCGAATGCAGTCGTGCTGCGCTGGTGGGGTGCATAGAATACTAGCAGTTGTCGTTGTAGCAGTTAGCTTAGTATGCTCGTAACAACGGTGATTCGCGCATACCATTTATGTTGACGTTACTCAAGCGTCTTTTACTTTGAGAGTTTTCTTTTTCGGAATTTATAAATTTAATTTACAACATTATTTTCTCTTTATTTACATTATTACTTTTGAAATCCATTAAATTAAATTCATTATTTTGGTTTCTTTGACAAAATTTTATAATAGTATGATTTTCACTAACGAGGAAAGGGTCCAGATAATTAAATGGCATTACACTACTCTGGTAGTACAGCAGAAGAAATGGTCGGTCGTTTTATAGAAATGCCTTTTCTGTTTTTTACATTATTAAATGTTTACTAAAAGCGCGTGCCTAATGCATTGCTGTCTCTAAATATAGTATTGTCCATTTTTGGTTTCCTTGTGCTATAATACTATTCAATCTTGAAACGTTTTAAAACACTACGCAAAGATTAATCAAAAATGCAATCGCAATTTGCGTAATATCTCGCATTTGTATAAGTATAACGGTGTCGGTATAACTATGTCGATATTTTCCATTTCAAGTAGGATTCAAGCTCTGTCGTGGTCAGCAGTGTATGTATTTTGTAATATTTCGGTTATTCCTCTAACTATTTACAGTACTACTATTCTGTACGACATGCAATACGTTAGTTCGGTATTGAAACTCATTCGAAATCGTGAATGTCTGTTATTTATTATTTGCAAACAGAGAAAATAGTAAAGTGGATAAAGAGTTTATAAAGTTATTTCTTCCGTTGTCTTTTACCAAAAATTAAATTTATCAATTCAAATCAAATTTAATTCGTAAAGGTAAGTAGTAGCTGTAAAATGTACTTTTTTGATTTCTTTGGCAAAACATTATTTATTATTTGTTACCATTGCGGAATGGATCCGTATGAAGAGGAAATACAGGTGCTACAGAAACTGTATGAAGAAATTTGCACGGACAGTGACATAGAAGTGTCTGACGATGATTCAATCGCGGATCCAGATTTTGTAAGAGTCAGTGGTCATGATACCGAGCAGGAAAGCACAAATGAAGATGAGGAAATTGTAAATGAAGACGAAGGTGAAGAAGATGAAAACGAGGAACCCGTGGTTAGTGACAGATGCTCGTATTTCTTTGGTAAAGATGGAGCTAAATGGAGGAAAGTTGTCCCACCCTGAAATATTAGAACTCGGAACGAAAACATAATGACTCATTTGCCAGGGGTCATTGGTGAAGCGTGCTATGCATTAACTCCAATTCAATGCTGGATGCACATGGTTGAAGACTGTATAGATATTATAATCGAAAACACAAATTTGTGTATCGAGAAAATTCTGTTAGACTGAGTGTAGACCAACCGAACCTGTAGAAATTCGAGTGTTGATTGGTTTGCTGTATTTAGCTGGGCTTCACCAAGGAACGCATAATCTATTTTCGTTATAAACTTTCCACATTACGGTCGGTCAACATACTTATCAATAGATAGATTACCAGCTTGTCCTACTGTTAGTAGGTCACCAAACCGAATACCGTCTTTAGGTCTTCGGCTTGTATACAGATCTACCGACACGAGTGGCAGGCGCGATGACTTTCGGTGCGTTGTTCCCCACTGTAAATCTAGTGGCTCGCGTGTCCTCCGCATCTAAACAATACCGAAAGTGCGTGGAATTAAATCGTAAAGAAGCGCCGTCGTTTTCTTTCCAATATGGGCGCGTTCCTCGCCTCGGATATCCATTATTCCGCTAGGCCGTTATCTTCGATGGCTTATTGTATATTGTGGTCGCGTTTACATATTTCCGAGACGATGGGGTAAATTGCATGGAAAAGAGTCGGAGAATTTATCGCAGGGAGGAGGTGGAATAATTGGAATTTTGGCGTCGGTGGGAACGAACAGATATATGTAAATTTGATATCCGTGGACGCAGGTTTTTCTGCGCCCAGTATAGCTCGGAGCATATTTACATATCTAAAAATAGAACGCAGCTCAGATTTAAATAAACCTTCAATTGAATTTTAATTTAAAAAATTTATGTTTTCTTATTTATGAAGGAATGGCTACGAAACGAAAGAGGATTTTGTTGGAACAACAGTTCTTAACAAAACGTTGAACTTACTTTTTATTCTCTATCTGTCGTTATCCATAAAGATTAAACAAAAATTACACACAATTAAACCCAATCCAATAAAAGGTTTGTAATTCCATGAAGTCTACAAAGCAATTTTATTATCAAGGTTTATAGGTCAATTATGCTACAGTGGAATACTTTGGAAATAGTGAAAGCTTATGTGTGTAATATTTCTCAATGTCCGTCACTCGTCAGCATATATTTTCATTATAAGAATCAATTAAAATTGGACAATTTACTTTGTTAGCCAGACGTGCTTACTTTTCTGATTATCTGGAAGAAATGATTGTATGTCTGTTGGTGACAGTCACTTATAAGCCAGTTGTGAAGCTTTTCAATGGAGTGGTTAAGCCAGGTTGAGTCGAAATGTTTGAGAATTTCTAACTGTTCAAATAAAATGCTTAAGAAAAAGGATTTTTGACATTTTGCTCAAATTGAAAAAAAATCAGGTGTTTCTGGGGCCACGTTGTATTATTCATGTAGGTATTCGTTTGACGTCAATTTTACAAGGATTTAGTATTGGTGTAATTTTTTAGCGTTCGCCTGTATTACGAATGTTTAGTACTTGAGTATATAATAGGTAACTCCACAATGACATCTTGAGCAAGTAAATTTTATATCTTAGTTTTCAGAAGCATATTTGATTTAAAGCATTTAGCCATGTCTAAAAAATGCTTGACACAAGCCGAATTAGAAGCTAAAGATGAATTAGAAGATGAAGAAGATATTGTTGAAATGGAAGAAGATTCAGACAACAATGAAAATTCAGAAAACGAAAATGCTCTATCTTCACAAAGTATTTTAAAATTCAATATGGATCAAGCAACAACAAATCATTCAAAGCAAGGTGGAAGTGGCACTATGCCTTTTGTTGATAGCGCTGAAGAATCAGATGATGATGTGGCGTTGTCTTCAATTGCTGGTAACTTGAAGCATATTATTGTTCTCAAAAATTAAGGGTAAAAATGGTCGCAGATGGTCCACGAAACAACCCCAACGACAAAAAAGAGTTGCTTCTCGGAATATAATTCATTTTGTATCTTGGAGCAAAGGACCTTCTTCACATTTGCTGACACCAGATAGTTGCTTCTAACATTTTTTCACGGATAATATATACGATATAATTGTCTGTTATACAAACGCGCAAATCACTCTGAAATCAGCCTCCTATACTGAAAAAACTTTAACAATATCCAAGACAAGCAAAGAGGAAATAATGTAATTAATTGGTCTTCTAATTTTTTCCGGAGCAATGAAAAACGACCACCTAAACGCAAAGAAAATGTTTGATATTACAATATCGGGCAGTATATGCAGAGCTACAATGAGTTGTAATCGATTCTTATTTTTATTAGATTGTTTATGCCTTGATGATAAACAAACACGAATTGATCGAAAAAAAAATGACGCATTTGCTTCAATTCGAGACACTTGGGACGAATTGATCGCCATTTGTAGATCCTCATATACTCCATCTAGCTACACAACTTTGGATGAACAACTTTTGTCATTTAGGGGAAGATGCGGATTTCGCACGTTTATCCCAAATAAATCAGCAAAATATGGGATCAAACTAGTTATGTTGTGTGATGTGGCAACAAAATATATGATTGACGCCTATCCATATCTAGAAAAAGGAATTAAAACATTTAGCTCTAACTACTTATTACATACGGAATTTGGCAAAGAGCATCCATGGTATTAACAGAAATGTCACTACGGATACCTGGTTCACCTCAAAAAAGTGTTGCTGATGAACTCCTGCAAGCGCCTTATAAATTGACCCGTGTCGGCACATTACGGAGAAAAAAAGCTGAAATTCCACCGGATCCGTCAAAGACAGCCCGGAAAATCAATTTTTTGTTTTGACAAGGAAAAAGTATCATATTTATCAAAGACTAAGAACAAAAAGCTAGTGCTTTTATTCTCTAGATTGCATACCGACGTAAGAATAAATGAAATAGCAAAAAAATCAGAGATAATACATTTCTGTAATGATACCAAATTTGGGGTGGCTCCTTTTGATCAAATGTGTTCCAATATGAATTGTGGTCGTAAAACCAGAAGATGGCCTATGGGCATATTCTATAATATGATAAACATTGCTGCTATTAATTCTTCTGCTATATACAACTCGATTGTAATCAGAAAAGGTGGAAAATCTGTGTCTAGAATGACATTGATGCTTGATTTGATGGACAAGTTAATCAGACTATGGTTGGAAATACGAATTAACACCCCTAGTTTGCAGGATGCGTCAAGATATATGTACAATTCTAAATATTGATATGTTTCCTGAAAGGCCTACGCAAGTGGAGAAGAAATGTATAATTTGCTCTTTTTGCCCCTCACGTCTTCACAGTATGACAACAAATTATTGCAACCACCAAACAACAGATCTATCTGCGGAGAACATCTAGTTTCTTGTTGTCTAAATTATGTAGTTTAATGTTTATTTTTTGTTATATTAATTTTTCGTTTTCGAAAGAGTTCTTTTTCTTGTTAGTTCTTTGCTGATCGAAAAAAATTATGTTTTTACTGAAAAAAATAAATAAATTAATTAAAAGATTCGTCAAATTTACGGGTGTTTAGTATTTGTGTAACTTGTATATGTGTTTAGTAGTCTAGGGCTAAACTCATCTGCAATATAACTCTTTAGCACTGTTTGCTTATTTTTTTACTACTAGAATGTTTTAATTTGTTTTTTTTTAAATAACAGGTACAATACTCGTACCTGAATCCTGACTATCTTATTCTGATTGAGACAAATCGTTGCTAAATAATTTCTACGTTAAAAAAAGTTCCATATTAAACCATAAACATTACTAGTAAAACAAACAAAGGTAACTACAAATTTGAAATGTATCTGCTCCGTCGATATTTAATTCTGATGATCTATCGGAAATACACTAACATTAGAAACAGTTCGATGGATTAAGGTGTGTTTAAAAACCTATTGCGCATGACCCACAGATGAGTTTAAGAATTTGTCCGAGAATTTGGTGAAATATGACATTTTTAACGTTTGTGATATTTTTCTTGTCATTCCAATGTTATTCCAGGCTAAAATTTATCAGAACTGCCAAAGGTTCATAATGGGGTTTACGCTCAGACGCGTGGGGGTCACCTAAGAAAGCGGAAGTGTATTTGTACTTTCTGCACCGCTTATAAGGGGTGAGAAGGAAGACGCATAAATGGCGGTATCATAAGCGTATAGCGCGATACGATTACCGCGCATTTGTGATGTGTCGTGTGCGTACGGGCTGTCCAAAAAAGATGCCAGTACCGACCCCTGCGGCACACCTGCGTAGTGGTCTACTCATCAACGACCCTGTGCTGTTGCATAGGAAGGACAAAACTTACCCATATGTTGATTAATCAAAATACTGGAATGACTCCCTACCTGCAAAAAATAAAAGAGTGAATTAATAAACCGTTTTATTAACTAAAATACAGATATTTAATATGGGTGTTTCCAAGATTTTATTTGTATAGTATGTCTAATTATTATTATTGTTTATTTATTTTTCTCTTATGATTATTTCTCCTGATAATAAAGTTTCTGTATTATCATCTTTTGTAACAGAATATACAGGATTTTTTTTGACACGTAGGTATTTTTTACAGGTAACTTTACGCGACATTGTGTCAAATATTTTATTAATTTAATAATTTACTTTTGATATTTACTCATACATCAATCACAAATTAAATAGATTTTATTCAAAAGTAGAAAATTTATTTAAATTATGAACAGGTAAGACAAAAATGAAAAGGTGGCAATGATAACGTGGTACCAGAAGAATAATAATTTAAGACGGGTTAGGGACACGTTTTCAGGATACATTAATTGGCACCATATGCCGATCAATCACAGAAGGGGGGCGTAACAGGTTATGCCACCAAATTCAAATTGCTTAAATCATGTACATAATAGCTTCAATTAAGGGAATTTACATATAGTTCCATTTTTTAATGATAATAGTTAATATATAGGGTATAATTTATTTACTTTTTCTGCTTAATGGCATAATAAGAAATGATCACCATTACGCATGTCGTGTCCCATTTCCCGCCAAATGTACTTTGAAATTCTTGTCACGTGTGCTCATAGCTTGTGCTGGTTGATACCATCTTGCTACTTGGCTTTTACTAGCTGATACTTGGCTCTGACTTTCTCATTATCTAGCTACTTTGCTAATTTAATACATATTTGTATTTTAGATACATATTTATATTTTGGAGATATACTTATAATTTAGATTGTTACAGGCTTGGGTTGATTGATATATTTTTATTTTAGGTTGTTTCAGTTGGAATTTACTAAAAAATACAACATGAATTGACAGAGGTACTTTCAAAAATATTTTAGGAACTAAATTTTATGCTAATATATTTAATAGGGGGAACGGAAACATCAAATTGTGTGAGGTTTGTCAGAAAGAGTTTTCCAGTGTTTCGACGAAAAATAGACACTTGAAGGATTTTCATCATATACCAAAAACAGTAGACGTCAACATATTCAATGTCCATTGTGTTTCGAAGAACAGAGGGATAAATTTGGACATTATGAGAGTTTAATAAAACATTTGGAACAATATCATAACGTAAGTATCAAGGAATCTATATTATATTTTAGGAATCTTATAGAATTTGATACATGGAGAGGGCTGGAAAATAGAGAAGTTGGTTACGTATGTCGTCGAAAGAATAAGTGTTCTAATGGTAAAGAGTATATTATATATTACAATTGCAATCGAAGCAATTATAGAGGTATGGAGTTTTTTATATACAATTTGAATATCACTTATGTCATTATTGTAGGATTTGTTAGTTCATATGAAAAGCATAGTATGATATGTGGGGGTTAGCATTCATATTATTATGGCTTTATAAGAATTTAAACTTTTAGATTGTTTTAGTGGAATTCTGTAATTATGTAAGAACCTTAGATGAAGAATCCTGTGGAGAATTTTTTGACGGAATTAGAAAACTCAAGAATATGCAACAAGGGAATATCGATAGATGTTGAAAACGAAAAATTGAAATACAATTGTATTATTCTAATAAAAAATAAGATTCTGTAGATTTATTGTAGCAAATATGTAAGTAAGTGTGCGTATGGTTGTAGAGATTTTCTTAGATATTCTGAATTGCTTTCTTAGACAATTATTTGTAGATGTTTAAGTTTCACGGTACATTATTTATAAGCTTTGTTTTATGTTTCTGACTTATGTGATTGTAGAAATTGTAATTAAATGTTTTGTAAAGAAAAAAAAATTCTATTTGTTATATATAAATATACCTATAATCTTCTATTGTATTTTAAACACTGCTGAAGATTTTAACTATAAACAAACAATCGTATTTAAAAAATAAAAATTAAAATAAATTGATGTGTACCATACTTTAGTTTTTTTACCTATTTATAAAACAATAGTCCGTCATACTATATAGATAGATAGATAGATAGATAGATATAGTTTATTGTCTGCAATAACGCTTACATACATAGAGCAAAATCAATAGATAAAACATAATATACAATATAAGATAAAAATTAAAATTGATATGCAACAAACAAAACATAAATAAACATACAAAAATGACAAACAAAACGAAAATGTATAAATATCAAGATTATAGAAATTCAAATATGGAATATGGCTTCCTATCTATTAATAATTTCTTCACTTGCTTTGCGAAATTTATATAATTATACTTTACTTTATTAATGATAAATAAATAATACCGTATGTATTAGCTATTATCATTAAAATATGGAATGGTATGTAAATTCTCTTAATTGATGCTATTATGTTCATGATTTAATCAATTTGAATTTGGCGGCATAACACTGTTGCCGATCAATCACAGAAGGGTGGCGTTCTGTGGTTCAATCGATCAGCCTATTCTCAATATTTCTAACAAATTCAAAGCAAATGGTTGTTTTCTCACATAAAAATAAATAAAACAAATCACGTTTTAACAGAACACATCAATCTGAATATTCTAAGATATGTACAGGAGCGGTATGTAGGATCGATTTTAGATGTAGCCAAACATTTTGAAGTATCGTGCAGTTCGTTGTACAAAACCGTGAAACAATTCAATTATAAGGCATACAAAATGCAAATCATCAAGAGCTCTTCGGGAAGGATAGAATAACCGAAAAGATTTGTGTGAAACAATGTTTATTTTGTTAAAATAAAAAATGTTTAAATGAAAACGTAGAAAATTTGAATAAAACAATTTTTACTGAGGGAAATACATTTACCTTGTTTCGTTTGTGTTACTTAACAATTAAAATAAAAGAATTTCGTCATTCAAAGTTTAAATTTTGCACTTTACTAAAAACATAATTAAATTCTACTAAATCGTAATATTTTAACAGTTTCATAGTGGATAATAAATGGTGAGGTCAACACTCAGAACTTCCTAGTTGTATCCCGTACAAATGCTCATACACAAACTTGACACGAATGTAGTACCCTCAAAAGATCAGCTGATTTGTATCCAAACGACTGTTTTCTTTTGGGTTATCTGAAAAGTAAAGTTTATAATAACATGCAAATACGTAATTTGGACGAACTGAAAGCCCGTACGCGTACTGCATGTGATGGAATAAATCCAGAATTGCTTTGAAAGACAAGGAAGACACTTAGAAAACTTGCTGTGAAATTAGACTTCACCTTTGTTGTGTTGTTCTGTTTGTCTTAATTAATCGTTAAGAATAAAATAATTTCGTCGTTCCAATTTGAAATTTTGCACTTTCTTGTTAGAAACAACCAAATTTTTCATAGTTCTGTTTCGCCAACACAAATAATATTTCCCTGCCAAATTCCACTTTACTTTCGTAATAAATGTTAACAGTTACGTCGTAGATTAAAACGTTTCACGGCATGCTTGCAATTTTTCCTTAGAGAAAATAAATTATACTAGATGCTTTAAAACGTGCTAGTCAGAGATAATTAATTAATAATGGTGGCGTAATTGCACTGGCCATACATCTATACTGGCGACGCGTTAACGTGTAACTGGTTGCCTACTACCTATCGGGAATACCTATGTGTAACGTTACAAAGAAGCACTGTGTATACATATATACGTGTTCTAGCAACGCGAATCACATAACTCATTTTCTAGAAAGCACATTTCTTGCTTGCCAAAGTGCTCATTCACCGTATATGTACTACGTGTTGCGTTGTCATTATGAATTCCGGCTGAAATTGAATAAACCGTCCGCCAGCCCGTTCTTCTCGAGTTCGCCCCCGACCACACCATAAAATGTCTACTGCTCGCGCGTCTTGTCACGGAGCGAGGAAGAAGGTTCTCACCATTCGCACAATGGTTGTTATACTCGCACGCCCGAAAGTAATTTGAATATTTTAATTACTCCTTCTTTTTGCGCGATCAGCGCGGTGCGCGGGTATTCACCGAACGGTAGCGCAATCGCTTTGACAGGAAGCGCGTCGTCCTGAAAATTACTGCCGCTCGATGTAGATGACGTCGTCGAGATAGAACTGTGGTCCTCCAGCGGCTGTGCGCGCTGTAATAAAAGTGCCGCGGCGTGGTAAAACCGCGAGAACATTACGTCTAAATGAAATTCTAATTGACGTCCTGTTCTTGTCTTATTAGTGGCGATGTACAGGCAACGTCATTTGGGTATTTAGGAAATTTTCTTCGAGTCTAGTCGTCTAGACTACAATAGCGAACAGGGTTTATTTTTAGAATAACTATGACGATGAAGCCCTTCATCTATACGAATAATCCGTCAAGGATTTAAATATGTACTTATATTGGCATTTGTTGTGATACCTTGTTTTTCAGTTATAATAAAAATAATACTGTTTTCTTACTTTCCGTTCTCTTATAATAACCATATCAGCCGTAAACGACTAATGTGTTTCAAGAGGAGTGTGACAGAATCAAGGTACCTATCAAGTTGATCAAGATACCTATCTTAATAAGCAAGCAAGGGGTTCGAAGTGTTACTCATCGCTTCAAATAAAACTAATGGAATCTATAGAATTTCGACAATCAGTGACATCAAAACTTTTTTATTTTGATAGGCAAAACTAATCATCAAGTAGAAGAAGATCGCCGGGGGGCTTTTAAGCGGAGCTCTTTGCGGTATTGAGATACGCAGACGAATGTATGCCATTGCCTCTATGATTTGTCCCGTTCGCACAATTTCATTCTCACTAAATTCGTAATGTTTTGATTAATAACTGCTAGGGTTTGACGGTTTTTCAAGCCCGGTTTTTAAAATAAATTTGTCACATTTTTAAACCGGTTTTTAAATTAAGAAAACCGGTTCAAAAGTATTCAAATTATTATGTAAAAATTATTTTTTAATTTATTTGATTTGCTATTCAATCTATGCCACGGGCAGCAGACACATTTTTTCAACGTTGCGAGGTGCGTTGGCCAGTGTTTGTGCATTGTGCACTGCGCACGTGAAAAAGACGTGCCTAACCTACTTATTATATGTTAGTACATATGTGCAAACCGTCACGACAGGTTCGTTAATCTTGTAAAGTGAAAACTGGAAACAAAAATATAAAGTTGTTATAGTTGGTAAAAATAACGTAAGTATTAAGTATGTTTCTAATTTCTATGTTTATATTTTCTATTTTACATTTTAACTTTAATTTTTTTCTCTCAAAAATTAATTTAAAATAAAAAGTTCTGGCTTCTGTGTAATAGAATTTTAAATAAAACAGGGGATGTTTATATTTTCTTTCGCAAGAATGCCTTTATCAGGCTTCGGAATTAGATTAAGAAGATGCGTGTTTTTTCAAAATTCATAAAAAATATGTAGATTTCTTTAAATTACATTAATATTAATAGTTAAAATAATAAAATTGTAAAATAAAGTTCAAAAATATTTATTTAATAACTTTAATTTCATTTTTAGATATAAATGAATAAGTCGTAAGTTTGGGATAGTTTCAAAAAGTTAGGGATAGACACAGCAATCTGCAATCATTATAATAAAATGTTGAGCTGCAAAGGATCATCTACGAGCAATCTACATAATCATTTGAAAACAGCTCTTAAAATAATTATCGGAAAGAAATCAGAAACGATCGGCGAAGAAGAACGCCTGGATCTTCCTCTTCTTCAAAAAAAAAAACGAATATTTAGAATTTTATGAAAGTGAAAAGGAGTAGTTTAGAAGAAATCATATCAAAACTTTCAGCAATGCATGGATTTTCTACTAATAGCATTACAAATAGCTAATTCATACGAAGATCTCTTCGACAGCAAGGATATTCATTACCAAGAAACAACTCCAAAGTAATGGATCTCA
This sequence comes from Osmoderma eremita, assembly GCA_031763485.1. Classification (NCBI taxonomy): domain Eukaryota; kingdom Metazoa; phylum Arthropoda; class Insecta; order Coleoptera; family Scarabaeidae; genus Osmoderma; species Osmoderma eremita. Next base: position 3,125 of record JARFOC010066754.1, on the reverse strand, counting down.
TTCATGCGTTTTATGACTATGCCAAACGTGAAACTATTATTGAATTAGATTCAATAAAAAGGAATAGGAAAAAATTGTCTATAACTTTAGACGAGTGGACTAGCAAAATAAATCATAGATATTTAAACATTAATGTACACCACTTGGCAGAAGATTTGAATTTGGGATTAGTGCCAATAGTTGGTTCCTGTGATGCTCAAAGAACATTAGAATTGGTATCCGAAAGGCTACAAAATTTCAACTTGAATCTAGAAACTGACATAGTTGCAGCAACAAATGATGGTGGTGCTGTTACGAAAAAGATTAGCAAATTATCATCTATGATTCATCAACTATAATGGCGATAATTTTTTGGGATATTGAGAGAATTCTTTGGGTTGTGTATTTCAAGAGATGCTTAAACCAAAAAAAAGGATATTTATTATCATAATATTAAAATCTATTCTGCTAAATAAGTACAATAACGTGTGTACAGTTGTATTTATAAGTTTGTAACTTATTTTGATAAACCTGTATTTAAAACAATGTTTGTATATGTGACACTGTAATTCCTACAGCGTTATTATCATAAGGTAACGGATAGCCTAACATTTAAAATACTACTTTGTAACATCAATTCCATTACAGATTCAGATTAGGCCAACTAGCATGTTCATTAGGCGAGAAAGTAGGGATAATTTGATGCTGAAATGCTGTAAAATAATTCCCTGTTTGTGCTAGGCCGAACTTAGGTAAAGGTTGCGTGGGCCTACATAAGTGCTAATTAATTTAGAAGGATATCTAATAAGAAGCACACTCCAGGAGGCGGTTTATCGTATAATACTATACAATTACGTACGTTGTCCCTTTTGTTGACGAAGTTAGGGTTAATTAAGCGAATTGAACTGACATCCAACTAAGGCAAGCTACAATGTTCTATTTAAGGAATTTCACAACTATTCATTTGTAGCTATAAATTAGTGGAAACAAACAAACTTCGTAAAGTATTTATCGAAACATCCCTCACGCTCCATCTTGCTAGTATTAACTGCTACCTATGTATACACTGAAAAAAGTGGCTGTAATATTACAAGACCTTTACCCAATTCTCTTTGTAAATTTTACAAATAAGTCACTAATTTTCAACATATATAAATGTATTATTTATTTTACCCAAATAATAATGTAATTACATTAATTCAAAGGTATTTTTATAAAAAAATTGTATTTATTACTGTAGAAAGGCAACATTTTAGAAGTAGATTTGTAACTGATATTAAATTTACAAGTTAAATTAAAAGCAACAAGTAAATATACGTGTCTATTGCTAAAAATACAAAGATCACGTGATTCGTAAGCAATCAGAATGCACGTTTATGTTACCAATATGAGGGATTCACTTTCGGCGTATATATGTTTTGTAGGTGTTCATAACCTTTATAATCTTGCAAAGTAGCGTGAACTTTGAATAACAGTTTTATTGCATTTGATGGTGATGGTGTCTTTTTATATCTTCAATAAGGTAAGTAAATGTGTAATACTTATAAGTAGACACGTGCTTAAACATGTTATGTTGTAATATTTGTGGGGCGAAGGAAGCCACTATTGAAAAATATAACCGGCATATAACATTTCATGGTACAGGGAAAGCGTTCTATTTTACTGTGGATACTCTAATTGTAATTTACTGTTTTCTAAATATAATAAATTAAAATATCACATCATCAAATTGCACAGAAAATCTAATAAATTAACAGTTTTTACACAGAATATTACGCGTGGTGTTGTTTGTATTCAAATAAAACTAAAAAGCAATTATTTAATCATATTTATGAGCATATTAGGTCTTGAGTTGACGGTAACCAAAGGGCCTAATGGACTTGTAATCTTCATTGTTAATTCGTGACCATATTTTTGATTTTATACGAATTTTACATATTCCTCTTTTCCCTAAATATTTTCCAAATACATATACTTTATAATTTGTAAAATTTTAGGCACAGTAGAAGATAAACAATATAAAGTTTTTATGGAAGGAGAAGAAATAGTACAACGTATTGCATTCCTTGAAGCCTTTTGGATTATACTTCACTCTAATCTTGCAGTACCCGAAAGAAATTTCAATATTAATGGAAATCGTACAATGCTACTACTTAAAAATCCATCCGGATGCCGGAAGCAAATCAAAATGTTCATTCCCTAAACGATGTGTTGTAGCTATAATGAAAAAGTTAGGTAATGTTTGAGTACAACTTGACTTTTGTTAAGGATACAACTTGTCTATATAAGTATGCTTCACATCAATTTTTATCCAAGCATTATAATTTTTTCCTAATTCTACGTAATGGGCTTTTTATTGAGAAGTTATTTAGCTTTATTATTAGATGCTTTTGTAATAATAATAATAATATGTGTATTGTCCAACAGATAACACCATTTACAGGACAATGCATAGACTAAAAAATGAAATGAAATGAAATACAGTGCATAATCAATATTAATAATTGAATTCAATAAAAAAATACAACAATACAATATAACGGAAATTAACAACAATCCAAGGGTTACAACGTCCTTTTAAGGATAGTGAGACGAGGTAGAAGGGGAAAGGTAAAAAGGATCAAGGAAAAGCTTGTTCGCATTCCTGCTCATGTGAACAATGGGTGATTTAGCCAATACGTTTGTTCTTGCCGGTGTCGGTCGATCGTGTTCCATATCTGGGTACATTTATGTGTACCAAGGATAATACCTCTGGTGCATCAATTTTGCTATTTATTAGTTTGATCATATAATTACCACTCGTGGCTTCTCTTCGATCAGAGAGAGGTAAAATCATGGTCGGAGAGAAGGACATTGTAATCGGTAGCCCACAGAGGATGCATTCCTGATGCTCTACAGCTTAAGTATTTCAAGAATCCTTTTTGGATTCTCTCCAACTGCAATGCTTGATATGTGTACACCGAATACCAGATTAGCGATGCGTATTCTACTTTGGGTCGAACATAGGCGTAGTACAACATTTTCATTGTCACCCTCTGCAAGATCTAATCAGAAAAGTGACTCCGAAGTTGAGGCACAAATATCGGAAATATGGTGTGAGAATTGCAGTCGCTGATCAAACAGAACTCCCAAATCCCTAATTTGAG